>JAYJLV010087120.1:0-13547 GCA_036873485.1 Torymus texanus | reverse complement strand
CCGATTATAGAATTTATTTTACATTACTTTAAATATCATTATTAAAAACGTAACTGGTTTTAAAAAACACTATTAATTTCTGGCACACCTACAAGGTCAATGAAAAGTGAATTTTTTGTGGCGTGATCAATATATTATATCCCTTTTAAAAAAATACATCCCATGTCGAAGTTGGCAAATAAGTATTTTTTCACTTATTTCATTTCAAACAATTAGTTTCAGGGAGCTATATATGTACAATGAATTGACAGCTACTTTTTAATAGTATACTTACAAATAATAAAGCTTACTTTCTGATGAACTGTAGAATAAACTGCATTTTATGATTGGTAGATAAACAGAAGTATATCGAAATAAGTAATATCCTAATACATTTAATATTGTTTTAAAATTAAAAATGAGATTTTGACATTGATCAATAAGTAAATTTGGTAAAGATAACCTATTGCGAAGGTCATATAAAAATAAAACCGATTTTGCAAATCGGTATAGATATTACTAGAGGTTATATGCCAATGATATATGTAATATTTACGAGAACGAAAAGTAAAATATTTGGCTATATTAAAGGCGAAACAAACAACTTGAAAATGATGATCACGCTGTCGGTTCATGTGATGGCCAAATCCAGGCGATCCGAACACAGCAACGTCACCTGACATTAGCGTGACTCGATACTAAATCTCAAGCCTTCTGCTACTCCTTTTATCTATAAACTCAATATTTTTTTCTAAAGACAAAGAAGTGTTTTTAAATTTATTTGTTGCACTCTATCAATGGACTACTATCTCTGCGTTTCGTTCTTATTCCGAAATAGTTTTGTTATTGTAAAACCTTTAATTATTATTCAAATCAAATCTTTTAATTAATAAAAACGTATATGTAGTGTATTACTAAAAACATTTTATGGATGTTTTTCTCGTAAATCGTAGATTATTTCCTGATTTTCGTAGGAGGAATTAGTGCTCCTTGTTACTGAACATATTGATCTCAGAAAGCAAAAATTTAATTTTTTTATTTTTATTTATTTTTATTAAATTAAGTGGAACCATCCCTATACAGAAAAATAACCCGAAAATAGCGCTGATGATCGGTCAATAAATTACAATAGTAATTTACATGACTTTTAAAAGTACACAAATTTTAGATATTTGAAATACCATAGAACTATCTAGAAGGTACAATCATGTTTACAATGAAACTCATTAATTTGAAGAATTTGTCTTAAAGAATAACGGCCTTTCTTCAATGCGTGATCAATGTTACATGTTACGTGTTTGTTGTTACACGAAAAAATGTCCAATATCTACCAAATTCATAATCAATGGTTGACTTCTGGTCGGTCATTTTTTTTACAATTGATTATGAATTCGGATAACAGACATTTTTTTCGTGTAACAACAGACACGTAACATGTAACATTGAACGCTCGTTAAAGAAAGCTTGCAAGTATTATTTAAATTCAAATAGTCTAACCCTGGTAGAAAATAAGCTAACGAAAATGGCTGGTGAAGTAATTGTTCAATAATGATTTTAGTCAATCGTTACAATAAGTGTAAGCCAACGGTTAACCAACGGTTCAGAAAAATAATAAATATAACATTTTAAAAACAAACGAATTGTCATTTATAAAAATAAAAATATATTAAAAAAATATATTTACCATAAAAATTTCTTTTTACACTGTCAGTATTAATTTTATTATTAATTTGATTATTTTTATTATATACTAAACAAATAATTTATTATTTTAGTAATTTTGTAAATGAAGGACCTGTAGGCCAAGGGCTCTTTAACTCAGTACATAAATTTATAACATTTTTAAACAAACGATTGGTTCAACTGTTAATTTATCGTCGCAAAATGATAGTTCTAAGTGAACTATAATTTGGCGACGATATTAGCAGCATTTAAACGCATAAGTTAGTTAAACCGTTATCCAACATGTTCCTATTTCGCCAACAAATTGTAAACTGTTGGTTAATGTTTCTACCAGAAGGAGTTAGCTATTATTCTTGTTATTTATATAAAAATAAGGTATCATTAACAGAGCGTAGTGCAAATATTTCACGGTGGGAATGGCTTTATAGCAAAAATTATTTATTTTTTCTAAGATGTACAATTGAACGCTCGGAATGAAGGCAGAACGAAGA
Organism: Torymus texanus; assembly: GCA_036873485.1. Lineage (NCBI taxonomy): Eukaryota > Metazoa > Arthropoda > Insecta > Hymenoptera > Torymidae > Torymus > Torymus texanus. The sequence goes on along the minus strand of JAYJLV010087120.1, from coordinate 11,394 downwards.
ATGAATCGTTCTCTTTTTCGATTAGCTTTTTAAACAACCTTATAGCATAGCAGCGTATTAATTTTGTTTAGAACATCTCATTCTGGAAAATTCTCTCTTTGCCAATCGTCCATGGGTGCATACCTCTACATTTACCATGTCGTGGTCCCTTTTATCGATAATGTCAATGGAAGGATATGTCCTCGAAAACTAAGTATTTGCAGGATCACGGTTTATTAGCGCGGTAACCTCTACGTTAATCTCTAAGGGGGAAATCGACAAATAATTTAATTATAATTTTCAACTGTTTTAAATAATTCTACGTACAAAATTGTTTAAAATATCAAATTAACATTTTATATGAACATTTATTTTTACAATGATTCTGGAACAGTAACTATACAACCTGTTCCGAAATTGTAGGTTTTACTCAACGGAATCGTGTAGAGCGCGAAATTCTGAACCAAAAGTTCCTTTACCGTTTTTCGATATGACAAGTAGGTTTTTAAGTATCAATGTCTCAAAATTATTTATTTTCAATAGAAATTGTATACATGTAGAAATGACCTTTTGAATATAGATATACGAGTACAATTTCTATTGAAAATAAACAATTTTGAGATATTGATGCTCAAAAAACTACTTGCCATATCGAAAAACGGTAAAGGAACTTTTTGTTCACAATTTCGCGCTCTAAACAGTTCCATTGAGATAAGCCTACAATTTCGGAACAGGTTGTATAATCGAAACTTGTGTGGATTCAATTTTAAAAATATTTTCATTTACTGCTTTATGACTAAAAGATAAAAATATTTCGCCCCTGCTACTTGTACGAAAGACTTATGTACACTAAGTGAATACATTAGTGTGTAAGTAGCACGAGTCGCTCGCCCTTTAGGCTTCTTCTACATTTGCCTTGGGAGCGCTCCCACGCTCCTTGATATAAAGGAACAGAATTTCTTTAGTAAGATATCAAAACAAAACCAACTTTAGAACTTATACTCTGAATCGATGTATTATATTTATGTCGTAAAAATAACATCAGCCAAAATATTTCCGTAATCGATTTTTAATTTCATATTTTATTTACGTGATATAATTCTTTTATAATTTAATATGAAACGATAATCTATACATTCTCATAAGATTTTATGTTACTTATGATTTTTTGAAATCTTCGTTTTCTCAATAACTTCCCATGTATGACACAAATTGAAACCTTGTTCAAAGAACATTTTTTTATGTTATTCAGAATACTTATATTTATTGATTAATCAAATCGCCGAGCAGAAGGCTCTGACTCATCATTTATTTAAGCGACGAGAAGTTTTAAAATGTGTACATTAATATTGGAAATTTATACGCCAATGTTACAGAATATTTATTTATAAATGGGTCCAGGACCACCGTGTTGATCATAAATTTTCGAAAACTGATGCATATCCTCATAATGATAATTGAGGTTTTTTTTTTGTTTACTTGGATTAGTTGATGATGAAAAAGCATGCAGTGATTATCAGAAAAGGATAAGAAGTTGATATGAGCGCACTCACTGATTTTGTAGTCGCTTTTTCCCAGAAGTAAATATTCAGATCCCTAATAAATTAAATGTCAGTAATATAAGTGTATATTATATTTATCATTTATTTTTTGCTTAAAGTTTTTTGTGAGGATGGAAAATGTTCAGTAGAGAAAAGTTTTGTCATATCATTATTTACAACTTTTGTATTTAACGTTTTTGTCTAAAGTCAGATCCTGTGAAGTTATAGCCGAAAATGATCCATTTTTCATGTTTTTAGCCGTTTTTCGCTGTTAAATTGTAAAATATTGCTCGCTGCGAAAAATGATTTACGTATAAACGTTTTGTTTTAATTTGTTTTAGCAAATTCATGTATTGGATTTACACTAAAAATTATTTTGTACACGGTATGCTTAAAATTGATTCTTTCCAAACTTTATTTGTTCTTGCATTTCTATGTTTTTAATGGATCTTTCTGAAATTGAAACTGGGTCCTCCCTATAATTAGTCGAGTGTTTGGTCAAAATTTCGATAAGATTCGTAAATAATTCTTTGAGCTAATCCATAAACTTGATTACTACATACATACGAGTACATACATCATAGGAAACACTTCTAATGAACTAATTCTTGGCGGAAAATATTTTTGATCCACTAAATGTTTACATTATGGTGTGTTACAATTTTCACTCTGGTGAATATATATAAGACTCTCCTTCCGAGAAGCGGTCGTGTCTAAAAATCACTGTTTAATTCAAGTTGCAAAAAACAAATTCATTAAAAAAAAAATAATATACATTAATAACAATGATAAATATATTTATTTAGTTATACGTTGATATACATACGATTATTAAAAATGGCCATGATAGAGATAGCCGAGAATTTATTGTTTCTATTGATAAAAATATTTTCTACTGTTAATGCGAATAGTCATTACAAATAATTATTGTTAAATATTATAAACTTAATCAAATATTATATAATCTAGTTAATATAGTTGCACCATTTTGCATTATATATTACCATTTGAAAAATTATACTTAAATTCTTTAAAAGTACAAAAGAGTTCACGTATAATAAAGTTTATTTCCTTATAAGCAATATATTAAAAATGCATTGGGTAGTAAATAGGCCATCTGAAGCACAGAGAAATAAGTAATACGAACACTTTTATAGTTATTGCATTTCAACGTTCGCATTTTCGTTATAATTTTCAATACGATTCGAGAATAAGTAATAAATACAAGCAAGATTTTTTTAGGGTAAAAAATGCGAACTCAACTCTGATCAATAGGTGAATTTGGTAAAAATTACCTTCTGATCAAGGATTACGTAAATAATGAAACAGATTTAGCGAGGATCAAAGAAAGTAGTGGGTACTACGGTATATCATGAAACGATATATGCCAATAGAATATGCAATATTCACGAGGAAGAAAAGTAAAATGTCTGGCTATGTAGTGAGGAAACGAATAATCTGGGAATGATGATCACGCCATCGGTTCGTGTGATGGCCAGATCCAGGCGATCCGGTGTAAGACAGTAACGTCACCTGACTCTAGCGTGACTCGATACTGATTCTCAGGCCTTCCACCTCCTATCTATAAACTCAAGATTTCTTCCGAAGACTGCTTATACTTATTACTTACATGTTTCTTACATGCACCACCAGTATCTTAGTCTTATTTGTTGCTTTATACTAATTTGTTTTTTATCATTTAGTTACATATGCAGTATGACATTTCATAATATAACATAGATAACGTTTTTGCGAATAAATTTTAGTCTTAATTTAACTTACGTATTTAGAGATCAAAACGAAGTTTATACATTCATCAATATATCGTTCGCTGTTTATAGAAAATATTATTTATATTTTAATAACTTCTACTTTTATAATCTATAAATAATTTATAAGTTTTGCTATTTTGTCTCTAAAAGTAAAAAATTTTGTTTGGCAAACGTAATGTTTTTGCAAATACCACTTTGCAAAAATTCTTTTCTATAAATTATTTTTTAAATTAAAAAAAAAATAACAACACTTCATCTTCTTCACTTATTGTCTATAAACTCAAGATTTCTTCCAAATAAAGACTGCTAACATACCACTTATAATGTTTTCTTACATACACTGCCAGTATTTTAGACATATTTGTTGCATTATATTAATTTATCAGTTTTCTTTACTGTGCTCTTATTAGAATTCTGTACTTTTTAGGACGGTTTTATCATTAGTTACAGATGAGGTCTCACATAATAATAGATAAGTTTTTTGTAAACAAATTTTCATCTCGATTACGTTACGTATTTATAGATTAAAAATAAGTTTATATATATTCATAAATATCATTCGTTGTTAATTTATAGAAAAAAGTATTTATATTTTAATAACTTCTGCCTTTATAATCTATAAATTTAGCTATTTATTTCTAAAAATAAAATGATTTCGTTTGGCAAACGTAATATTTTTGCAAATAAATTATTTTTAACATTAAAACAAAATGTAACGAATCTTTATCTAATGATTTTAAATAAAGTAAAAGTATTCGAAATTGGTGGAACTACACATAAATATTATGGTTTATTTAAATTTCGTATATGTTTTTTTTACCAATTTCACGCAAATAGTTTTTTAGTTTCAACTGTGACGCATTACTTAGCCAATGTGGAATTTCCTCGTGGACCAATAAGCGTGAAACTAATATTCTAAATAAGATTTTTATATTGTAAAGTACGTTTGAAATTTCTAATCTTCTGAATAAATAATCTTTTAAAATATGTAACATTGTATTACATTCCAAAATATTTATGAAACAGTATTATAAAACTCTTCGTAAAAGTAATAAAGAAAAACAGATGAGTTTACAATGCTTTTCTACAAATTAATGTAAACTATCTTTCTCATTAATAATTTACGGAGTAATTTCGTTACAATACTTTGTCTTCTTCTACTTTGTCTTCGAGTATACATATTAAGTAATTATCATTAATTTACATGTAGTTTCTATTCTTACATTCATTCAAAAACTTGTAAGCCTCGAATGACTTTTTAGTTAAAAAAATTTTGTTTAGCATTGCGTGAATAGTGTATGTATGCATATTAAATTATTGAGCATTTATAATTATACATTTAATATAGTTACATTAATTTTGTTAAAATTTATGAATGCATAGACTTTATAGTTTTTGAAAAAAACTGAATCATCGTTTATTTTATGCATCAAGCTTTCCATTCGAAGTCCTTTCATATTCAATAACATTTTTCTTTACGTTTTCAAATATTGCTCTGAATTGATGTTTATTTATTTTTCATTTATTATTCTTTTTCTAAGATTATTTTAGTCTCGTGTTTGTTTTTAAAAGAAGCGTCGCACGGTTATAACTATTAGTGCGGACAAAAATATACGCTTTCTTGTGTATTACATACTATATGTGGCTTATGTATGCAATAGCGAATAGTAAAGATAAATGATATTTTCTTTCTCATGGTATAGAAACAAGATTCATACAATGATATGTAGATGTATAGAATTGAAAGACACGTTTAAGTATGTCATGATTTCCATTCGATGTTGTTTCGTACTCAGTAACATTTTCCTTAATCTTTTCATATATTGTTCTTAATCGATGTTTATTTATTTCCAATTATTATTCTTTTAAGATTATTTTAGTCACATCGTTTTTGTGCTTAACAGAAAGCGCCACATGGTCAAAACTATTAATGACAAAAATCCATCTTATGCTGTTTTATATTTCTTCTATACAGTACTGACTAGTAAAAATAAATGATATTTATTTTATTTTCTCGCAGTGAATAAACAAATTTATATAATAATATATATGTAGGTGCATTGAATGAAAGACGCGTAAGTCTAAGTGATGAGATAATGAATATAAGTGAATTAGCATTGGTAGTAGTCACAAGAGAGACACACGCAAATGTACACGTCAGATAAGCGCATAGTAGTACGTTAAATGACAACAAAAATGTGGTCTGACCAGGTCAGCTCTGACGAATATTTAGAAGAAGGGTTCGAAAAAAAGTGCATGCTCGCGCGTAATTGCCGGCGATACGATTGATTTAGCGATGTATATGGAAATGTATGGAAAGTTTGATAGTCGATAGGGGGATAGGGGTGTCGTCAGACATCGGTCGCGCGTTCGCGAATAGTAGTGGGAGGGGAAAAGGGGGGCGGCTATGACTGGTGAGGGGTACAAGGAGAGCAGGGGAAGGGGGGGAGCCAAGCTAAGGAAGAGGAATTGAAGAGAGATGTATACACCTACGTGTACATACACGCACAGTCCGCGCAAGAGTGCGAGAGAGACATAGGAAGTGCAAAAGGCAGAACGAAGGAAGAGGACAGAGGCAACGAGCAAATATACAAACAAGGCTTATGCGAATTGGCGCGCGCTTGCGCCTTGCGCTCACTGGTGGGGAAGAGGTCCGCACGAGGAAGGAGCGAGGCACGAGCGTGCGCGCACCCATGCCGTCGCCTGCGTAGCAGCCAGCCTAGCAGGAGCCGCCGCCGTGCGAGACCGAGAGAGCACACAATATCCATCCGCGAGCCGACGACTCGCGAGTCTATCGACAACGGTGCCACAACGCAGCCGCACGTAGAGCGAGATACCTGGAGCCAAGCGTATTTAATACCAGCTCGCGCCTTGCCGGCGTCTCACTACTGCCTGCCACCTCGCAGTACCTCCCAAGTCCAACAACTGTCTGGAAGAGTGCGCGATTCTTCCCTTTGGACTTTTCTTGCTGTCCGACATACACGCACACACGCAGATTAGGTGAGTCAATGGTGAATTTTCTTCTCGCGTCAGAGTTTGGAATTCGGATTTTTCGGGAAATAATTTATCCCATCGACGTGTCTGTTTGTACATATATGCGACGTGCGGAAGAGTAAACAATAACACAACCCTCATTCGCATCCATTGCTGGCACGTATATATATCGTATGTACGCTACGGGTACGTGTGTACGGGAGAAACTCGCGACTTCTTACGCTCGCGTATTTAACGTGTACCAACAATTCGTCTTCCGGCCCCCTCACTCGCTTTCGTTAATTATTTGTACGTATGTACGTATCTAATAACTCGTCGAACTAGTAATTATTGGGGAAACGTTTCGCCAATGTTAATACAGCTTCCTTATTAATTATTGTATAATCTATCCTGGCTGACTTATTTGGCTCGACGTATATACATGTTACCTAAAGATATAACTGTCATTTTCGGAGAATTAGGTAATGTATTAACCAAAGAAGGGGAACGTATAAAAACTGTGTATATATATATATATATATATATATATATGTACAAGTTGGAAAATTTTGGCTGTGGCCAATAAAAACCCAGCAACGATCCAGGCTTTCGTCACGTGATCCCAGAATTAATTCGTCCTGTCTTGAAAAGCTTTATTCTTTTTACACTTTTTCCTATTATAAATATTTTCTTCCATTGAGGTATTGTAATCTAAAGATTTAAAAAAAAAAGGAATGCTGACGCAATAAATAGCAAACGATGCACGTGAGTAGATGTGCGCGCATCTGAGTATGTGACTCAGTTTTGATCTTGAAAATCATTCAAAGTCAGGGTTCAGGACGATTGCGTGGCTTCATCTGTTATCTCGGTACATTCTGTCGATAGCACTGATTAACATATAAAAACACAGAGTGAACGTGCACGCGCGCGCGATAGATTGGAGAAGAAGAGAGGGAGAAAGAGAGAGAGAGAGAGAGAGAGAGAGAGAGAGAGAGAGAGAGAGAGAGAGAGAGAGAGAGAGAGAGAGAGAGAGAGAGCTGGTAGCACATAATAGAGCATTACAATATTGCATAAATAGTGATAAATATTAAAACATTTGATTGCAATGGGCAATGAATGATAATGTGAGTGAATGGTGAGTCAACGAAGCATCACAGTGGCATTATATTCAATGTGACTAGCGAAATGTGGTTTCGGAGGAAAAACGCTCGCGAAAATGGTATTTTTAGCCATAGCGTTAGCGAGAGAAAGAGAGCATGCGGAAACACGCGCAGGGATATCAGAGCTGATGCGAGATCGGGCGATGGGGCGAGGTGGGGGGAGCCCACGGAGAGTCGGTACACGTGCTTAGGGGGAAGTAGGGGGAACGACGGCACTCGCTAGTTTCAGGTGGCGCGAGCCGGACGGTGTTCTGCAATTGGTCGGGGCCATCTCGGCTGACGAGAGAGTAACCGCCAGCGAACGGCTGACGCTATACAGGCTATATACGCAGCACGCGCAAGTGTGCTTAACCCGCGTGGCTGACGACTGCTGTTCTGCCAATGCTCTTTTTTCTTTATTTCTTATATGTCATTGCCTTTGCCGCTGCTGTCCGGCCGACGTATACACCGACACTTTAACATCGACGCCTTCCTCAATATCACTTTCTCTTTCAATTATACTATTTATGCAATTATTTATTATCCGTCAAAAGCCTTAATCAATATACATTTTCATTCATACTCGCCGTACACACTTTTTTAACATTCATACAATTACCCACGTTTTATTGATTTTAACTTTTTAACAAGAACTAACGATTTCATTAGTTAAAAATCAAATCGTATATTTTCATATATTTAACACTTGTAAAAATATGCCTATAAGGAATTTCTTCTGGTTTTAATTTCATTAAAATAAATCCATTTTCGTACTCTAATTTATTATTTGGAAATTCTAATTTTGACATAAAATAGTTTTTCAACATTTTGTTTATGAATTGTAATAATTTTATTTTAATTCTAAATTGTTAATAACTTTTATGCAAGTCCTTGCTAAGAACAATTTAGTGCCGTTATCAGGAAGTTTGATAATTATTATCATAATTATTAGTATAATTAGCTCAACTTTGATAATTATTATAGTGTTAAAACTTTATCGATATTGTTGAACAAAAAAATAGTTTTTTTTTTCTTATGCAATTTTATGAAAATAATTTCATTTAATTTGACTAAATGCTCCGCTTCGCGATTACGATGTTTAGCCAATACCTATATTAACTTTTTCCGCAATTGGTATTCTTGGCTAATTTGTTTCCTTTCGATTTTAAATGTGCGTTGACCTCATAACTTTAATGCTTTTTATATATTCTCGAATTTACACATACATTAGATCTGGATTAGTGCAGGCACAATTATTCGAATTTTTATGTAGTCTTTTGACATAATTTTTTACCGTTAAAGTAGATCCACGTGTCTCCGGAATTTTTCGCGGAGAATAATTGGACTTGTATTTTCGCTGTAGTAAAAAGAATATTTTTTACTCGCATCTCTAATAAGTACGAGAAAAATGTATGGAAATCCTTGTCAAAATAGTGGTTTATACTAAGTATCTTTCTTTGCTCATGAATGTGGTACTTTTTGTTAAGAAATATATTTAGCACATCAAACTTAATGATTTAGTTTTTTCAGAAAAAATTATGAATTGGAGCACGCAAGAGTTCTGATGTTAAGGAGGTTCTACTGCTAAAGATTAAAAATTGAGAAGTTGATGGAAATTTATACACTGGTAAATATTATCTTGAAAAAGCTGAAGCTAAATTTTCCTGAGGCTACACAGCTCCAGTACGGAGAAAAAAATAATTTTGTTTTCGTAATTTTTAAATTGATTCTTATGGGAATTCTCCTTATTTTCGAGATATCAAATGAACAAAAATTGAGATTGTTTGAAAAAAAATTGTATTACTAGCAAAATAAATAAAGAAAATATTCCAGCTTTTAAACTTTAGTTGACAGCTATAAAAATTATTAAAATTAAACAACTTCGTCTCATTTTCTCCGAGGATCAAAGCTTAGAAGATTTAGCAACGTTGCACTCAGTATATTCATTCGCGCGCACGTGCTATCTCTCTCACTCTCAAGTCATCAGTAGCCCGTCACTATCCTTCGTCTGCTATAACATGTATGTTATTGAACAGCAACCAATATTTTTATTTATTTACTTATAAATAAAGCAGGTACCTTTGGTATTTATGTTTATTTCTAATAAACGAAAGAATATTTCAAATCATAATTTATTTTCTTTGATCATCATAGCTATTAATTCAAACTTACAAGTATTTTAATAAATATTTAACATCAATAAAATCATTCAGTCAATATTAAACAATTTTTAGTATTCAGTATATATGTAACTTATAATTAACTTTTAATTTTGCAGTTTCTCTCGTCTTTAAGGTTATCCATCTTACAGTCTCCTTTAAATATTTTTTGTATATTTTTTCCAATATCTTGCTGCTGATACCGCTTTTTATAAACTTTATACGTTATTCTTTTACCTTTCCAAAAAAAATTTTGCTGTTCATGACTCATTTTATTAATTTAAAATTGCACATCGACAAGTAAATAGTGCGATGTTACCAGATTTTCGAATCATACTCAAAAAGTCAAGCACAAAAACTGATCAGCATACAGTTACACTGTTTTGATTGCTTATGAACCGGTAGAACCTCCTTAATACGGCGTTATATATAAATAAATGAAACATTTTCTATACATTTTTTTTCAAATTCCTATACCTTATAATCATTGGAAAAAACTTATTTTCATACTAAATTATATCCTTATGTATTTATATTTTACGAAGAAAAATAATATTAAAAATTTAAAAATAACACTTTAGTCTTGTTACATCAATATTTGAAATTTTCGTTATTGAACCCTCCTTCTAACTTGAATTTAAATATCGATATTGCTTGTTAACTTGATGAAATTCATGACTGCCCTAATAATACTACACAAAGAAGAACAGTTTTCGAAAAAAATAATATACTGTATTTGTAAAGCAGTAAAATATACTGAAAATCTAAACGAATTACCAGACGTTATACGAAATTATACAAAACGTAAAGTGTCGTAAGTTTTTTTACTTTGTAGTAAAATTTTCCAGAAAATATGGATGAACACATTCTGTTACTGCGTTACGTAATAGTAGTAATTTTTACCAAAAAAATTCCTCCATGTAGCACTAAACTTATAAAATTATTTACTAATACAAGAGATTCATTTCTTACTTTTGGAATTTATTCATAAAAGAATTTTTAAAACGCTTTTAATATTTATAACTGCAATTACATTATATTATAAATCTACGAATGTAATTATATAGTTTATTTGTTACTTAATGTATTGTATAATAATACAAAAATTTCAAAGTAATTTATCCTTATTAAAGAACATATGAAACATTAATTTTTTCGAAATCATTTTCATTACTAAACTTTATATAACCGAAGGTTTAAAACAATTATAATTATAATAACAAAAGAAAAAAGCTTCCTCTTTGAGGAAGCAAAAACTTGAATTCCTGAAATTTACTTTTTTTATTAGTATGTGAAGTTAATTTGTGAAGCAAAATTTCTTATGTATAGAATATCTATGTAAAGAGGAAGATTGTATGTAAATTCAAATGAAACGGAAAAGAGGTCCCTCACAGATGCATAAGAAATCGGAGAAACATACGAAATCATTACTCTTATTTGGAGATTGTCAAAATATGAAATTTGAAAAGAAATTGATCTTTGTTAGTAAACAGAATATAAAACTAGTATCCCCCGTTATGCAAAAACTTCGTTTTTCCATTATAGGCACGACCAAACTGGTCAGGGGAATCTTGTATTTTATTAGATTGAAAATTGGATCATTTCAAATCGATATAATAATTAGTTTTATTAGAGAAATAGATTGGAATTGTACTGAAAATTAATTTTTTATATATTATGCATAAAAATCGGTTTTTCATGATTTTTATATTTACTGGTATTTTCATGTTTTTTTATGGATATTTCTGGAATTTAAACTGGACCTTCCTTACAATTAGACAAATGTTTAGGCAAAATTTCATGACGATTCATTGAAAATTCATCGAGATAA
>JAYJLV010087088.1:0-13550 GCA_036873485.1 Torymus texanus | reverse complement strand
CTAGGCTTATCGTGTTTTCCGAAAAGGGCTCGCGTTACTCTCTTTGCCCTCTCATATAAATCACTCCCTACAATAGTTTTATCAATATAAAATACACTCTATCTCATTAAAAGTTTTACTTCTTAACCTCAAAATTCCTTAAACAAAAATCGCCCAACCCATCATCTACCCACTCTCCATCACTATACAACGATTACGAATTTGCCATCCTCACTCAACGACAATTCCTTAACCACACCTCTACATAATACCTAAGCATTCGCCGTTGCGTATACAGCTTACCTACCAGCCACTCAATTGTATATACACACATAGCGATGTACGCGCGTTTGCGTTACTTATACTTTCCACGCTCGAGCAAGCGTATACCGTTTCTGTTGATATTCTCTCGCGCGCATCGAAGCCGCTTGTAGCTCTCATGGGAATCCTTGGATCATCGATCGCACGAACTTCGTAGAATACCGTCGATGCTTGGCGATTTTATCGATCGGATATATATATGTATATATATATATGCCGACATTTCCCGTTGGTTGGCACGCCAGGTGGGAATTGGTAGGTTTTTAAGGGTTTTGAGTATAGCGTATACATATAGGATTGAAGCTGTATATACGGCTTGAGAGGTATTATAGATGATGGGTTCTCGGAAGTATGGAAAAGAGGTGAGTGCGCGAATTGCCGTTTAAGGGGATTAGGTGATGTGTGTGTATGTGTGCTAAGGTAGTTTATTGTGAAGAGTTTGCTCTTGTGATCGTTGCGGGTCTATATACTGGGGTGAAAAGTGGTTTTTGATGATGGTGGTCGGTGAATTACGTAATAGTAGAACTGTTTTATATATGGATGATTTATTTTGCGAGCTGTTTCATATCTTAATTGTATTGATCATATACTTTTTATATTAAATTCAGATTTGTAGTAGTAAAAAGTAAATAATTATAGGTTTCTGCCTTAACCCAATTCTTATTAGGTATTGGAAAAACTTACTCGTGTATTACAATGAAATATGGATAATGCTTTTTAAATTACAATCCTGAACCATGACTTTTTTCAAGTTTGACAAAAGATCTAATAGATAAATCTGTTCAATCATTTTTAATTTTTTGTTAAAAAGATATGTAATTTTTCGAATTTCTTGTATCTACAACCTCATTAACATAATTATTTCTTAAAAAACAAAATTCTTTTTGAACATTAAAGTATAAACAAATATTTTTACTATTATTATTTAAGAAGCTTTACTTTTCAACGATACTATGTAAAATTACACCATGTTTACCTTATACCCAATCTCCATACTACTCACGCGACAACCTTCGAAATCACCCTGTTGACAAACAACATCAAACCAACACTCTTCCCTCCGCCCCCATCACTCCAACGTCTCATTTCTCTTCTCCATACCCATCTTCCTCCTCCTCCTCCTCCACCTCTTTCTTCTTCATCTCCACCATTACCGCTCATATACCTATATATAACCTTCCTTACCAACCACACCGTAGCTCCTATACACAACGCTGTTCACGTTCACTGGGGTCACCTGCAAAAAAAAAAAAAGACACGCCGAGGAAATAGCTGACATTAGCGAAGGCGCGTGAGTGCCGCATAACTGTACTCATAACTCGCGTTTGCGCGCGCGCGCGCGATGAAAATTGTGAGAGAATCGCGCACTCGCTCGCTTGCGAGCAATTTGCATGTAAACGAGTCCGTTAGGATGCGTCGGTAGCTGTGGTGAGCACGCGCGCGCGGGGGATATTGGAAAGAGTATTGTTTTTTGCGGTCGACCGGCATGGATTATTCCTGGTAGGTTGTTGTGTATATGTATATGTAAAGGGTATGAATGGATAGTAGAGGCATAATGTGGGTGGAGATGAAATTTTTAGTGGTGTATTGTAACGGTGAGGATTTGGTTTCAGAGCGGGATGTAAAGGGTTGGCAGGGGGGTTGGTTTTGGGTTCGGAATATTAATTGATTTCGTATTGAATTGTATGGAGGTGTCTTTGGAAATTTTGTACTAGTTATAAGTGTTTAACAATCAATGTAATATTATCAATGTATAATATTTAAGGGTTGCTAGCCTTTTTCTATACTTTTGCTCACATATATAATAAATAGATAAAGCTAACATTTTTATTGTGATATCATCTTGCATATAATAAGTAAAAAAATAGCGTATATGCATTAGATTCTTCAGGTACAACACTATGCAAATATCAGTTGGTTTTATTCATTAAGGTTATAGAATTTAATTATTATATATATGTATAAAATTTTCAATTTAATTAAATTAAATCGCCTGGAAAGATGTTAATTTAATATTTATTTATTTATTTGAAACGCGGGTATACCTTTTCCTCCGGTATAATATTGCAACAAAAAGTATATTAATATTCCGTGAAATTCCTAAAATCACTATCCATAAATGAAAAATAAATGCGATAATATCTTATACATACATATAGTAGTTAACACGACATTCATGTCATCCCACATATATACCTTAATAATTCTACAATTACGCACGCAAGAAACTTTAAAATCTTTAAAGCTGAAAATGAACATGTAATGTAATTCCGTAATAGAATAAAAAACATTCGTAAACAGGCACGGTAACAAGCATCGTCGTCGTTACCGAGCAGCGTCTATATCCAAGTATCATATAAAACTAATGGAGATGTTTATCGCGCAGCTAAATGATGACACCGACGACTAGCGATTTTCCCTTGCGTGATTAATCATCTCTTAATTTCCGCGAGATAACATATGAACGACGAAAATATGCAAATCGAGCGATTGTACTTGGAAGGTTCGGTGTAATTAAAAAGCATGAGTTCAACGATTTCGACCCCTGATATCAATTTTTTTTTAAGTGCCTTAATCATTTTTAATTAATAAGTTAAAACTTTGCCAAAATATTCCTACATTTATCATTTAAAATAAAAAAGCTTAGTATAGAATAAAAATAATTAAGCCATTCATTATCAGTCGCCTAATGAACAACCGTTTATAATCACGTCCGTGTCCTTGAATCTCTCCGAAACCTATAATTCACCTCAACACTTACAATTTCCTTCTCTCCCTCAACCTTCACCTTCCATCACTATACTATACATCTCCACCCAAACCTATATACACATTCCTTCGATCTTATCTTGTATCCCGATGCATTCCAATAACGAGCCAGTTCGACTGGAAAATTTTTCGATCCACGCAACCAAGTAAAAAAAAAAGAAGAAGACAACATCGTCGTCTTCTCGTATAACAAGATATACACACGTATATATAGAGTCTCGAGGCCACAGCGGAAGGTCGTCGGTTTCCCGCTTTACCGTTCGTCTCTCTCTCTCTTCTCTTCTCTCTCATTATGCGCACGCGCGTGTGGTTTTGTTATACACATACTTACATCGCACGATTTTTTTTATATATATACACACGCGGGAAAGAGAAGATATTGTGCACGCGCAAGTGACAAGCGGCTTGCTTTCTTCTTCTTTTATCATTCGTTGTTTGTCTTATATCCTCCTCTCCTTGTATTCATGGGAAGATACATAGTATAAGTATATATGTATATTCAAATGGGAGAAAATACGACATGGCCGTAGGTATAGAGTAGAAAGCAGTTCTATGTTTAATTTCGGGTTGTTATTTCGCGGAGTTTGGGTTACACGCTCATTTGTATTCGTGCGGAGAGCTTGTGAAAAGAGGTGGCAAATTACTACGCGGCAGTTGTGCGACTCGTAGAAAATTCTCGTGAGTGCAGCATTATTATATTGAACGATTTAGGAAAGTAGCCAAAAGAGCTTGCAAAAAAGAGAAAATTTTGCCGAAAGTCACACACAACTCAACGTTTATGCATATTAGCTCGTAGCGGAGAGTATAATATTATACATTTCTCACCACTTGCGTGGTGGTCATGGTGTACGTGAAAACAAATTGTTGGTAATTCATATAGTTTCCACTTTCGACTTGCGCTTCATTAGCATTAAACGAAAAGAAAAAAGAAAAAAAATATCACTTGTGAATCTATCATTAACACTTCTTCGTTCGGTTATAATATACATCCCGTATATAGTTCGATTTTTATAAATTCAACTTCATTATACACACACACTACCTACATGTTCACTTCAAACGATTCGATAAACAATAACTCACTCGGGCATTTCCAACCGGTTTTCTCTCTCTTTCTCTCTCTCTCTTTCTCTTATACTCGCCGACATATATAAATAAAGAAGACACGTATAACTCATATATATATATATATATATATATATATATATATATACACACACACACACACACACACACACACTTCAGTTTTCTCGCGCCATCGAAAATACAATATATTCCCTCTCTCTCTCGGTGCAGTCGAGCATACGATAACGACGTCCGTGTCAATATTTATCGCGACTAATGAATCCTCTATATATACGCATCGTTGATTAACGCGTGTATAAGGGTTTGCTCCGGACGCCCGGTTAATTAGGAGAGCGGAAACGCGCGAGAAAAGTGCAGTCGCCCTTAATATTTATCGATGATGTGTATATATATAGGTGGGATTTATCTCTAGATTAATCGTTGCGATCGATTATTGATATGTATATATAGGAAATACGAGGGGAGGAGATTTTTTGAAGTAGGCGATACGTAGATAAAGTCGGCTGGGAAACGATTTTTCAAATGTTTATTTATGTTGCATACGGTTCTATGTGAATATTCAGGTGCGTCTTGGTTTTATTTATTTTTTTTTTTTTTTTGTTTCAAACGGTGTATACGTTGATTTCTGCGTGATGAATAATACATAGCGATTTTGTATATATAGTGTGATTTTAGTTATTGAATCTCATGCATCTTCGATGTAGCTGTTAACGAGCGTTTTCGAATTTTTTAAAATAATATACATCTTTATAGGCGTTCCCCTTTTTATTCTTACGGTACCGTCTTTCTTCAAATATCCTAGTAATGTTAACATTCCTATACACACAAATTCCAACCCTTCACTTCTCCTATATAGTCTCTTTCTATCCCTTATATACACAAAAACGCACGTACATATAGGATATCAATTCTGCCATCGTCCTTAAATCCGCAACTTATCAGCTTAACCAACTCCATCCTCTTTTCTCCCAACCTCCACCTTTAAACACATACATTACACATCCTCTTCCCCCATGATACGCATATATATATATATATATATATATATACATCTCCTTCTCTCTCTTCCCTTCGTCCTTAACGAGCCCGATGGAAATCGAACTGCTTCGGTCGAATGCGCAGGCGCTAGCGAACCGATACAACCAGTCCTTCTTCTTCTTCTTCCTCCTTCCTTCCTTCCACGCCTGCACTGTTGCGCAGCGCGAGTCTATTTGTATTGTTTTCCCGTGAGAAACTCGCGCTTCAAATTGAGCCCGTGAGCGCCTCTAGCTGAACGCTAACGAGCATAGGTTGGTTGGTGTGTATATATAGGTATATAATGCGATTGCTTTGTTTTGCTGGGGAAAATTGGAAATGTATATTGGGTGGAGAGAAAGAGAGAGAAAGAGAGAAATGAAGGGTGGTGGAATTTATAGGGATTTATGGGTTGCGGTGAAGTTTCGAGGAAGAGGTTTAATCAGTGCGTAGAGAGTTTATGTGGTCTTTCATGTGTGGTGGCGGTGGTTTGAAGGTTTTTCTTTTTGTTGGGTTCGGTTCGTACATGCGTAAAGGTATGAGGTTTTCTGGATTCTTAGTTGATGTATACAGATATGATAGTGAATATTATACCTTAATTTAATGGAATATGATTTGATAATCAGAAAATACACTTCAATATAATAAAATACATGAACGTTCCGTAATTTCATCATTATAAATTAATTTTCACCTGCCATTAAACATTTCTACTATTATAAAAGATACTGCATCCAACGATTCTAAATAATTTTATTCATTATATTTTATAAAACAACTTTCAACATATAATCTCAACAAACTTTTTCTCTTCTACTATACCTGACCTATAAACACCATAGAAAGCATTATTATCATTGAACCGAATCTTTTTCGCTACACCCCGAGCAAAAATCCAGCTCCACTCTCACACACAAACCTCACATCATCAAATTAAAAAACCTCTACACGCACACACACAGTGAAAGCCCGCATTGTCTCATCGTCCGTGCGCACCCCTTTGTTCCTTATAGTCTACGTTTTCCTATGCTCTCGATTAAACAATCCACGCACGCCGAAATCACAAGCGTATATATACTATACGAGCCAAAGGTGTGTGCACAACAAACAAACAAACAGAGAGCATAGAGATAGATCAGAGCAACCGCGATGAAACGAAGGAAAAGTGGTTTTCTCTTTCTCTTTCGAGATTTTTTTTTTATTTCACCCGCACGCGTACGGGACAATGCGACGGATTTTCTCTCTCTCTCTTTCTTTCTCTGTTGGATTAGCTATTGTCTTGGTGCGCTGGTCGATCTAGCCCCACGGCGGTCACATCCGTTCTGTATATATGTATATATTGGTATATAGGAGTGTCGTAGTGTTTCCTCTCTAGTGCGCGGGTTTGTTATATAGTGGGAGGCTAGGATAGGCGTTGGAAAGATGAATCGGTGAATGAGTGTCCGAGAGATGGAGAGCTATGTCTATAGGGATGTTTAGAAGTGTGTGGGAGGTGGTATATGAAGAATGCGAATTTTATGAAATTTGTAGCGGAGAAAGTGCTTTTTGTTAGGTTTCTGATGATAATGGTAGGAAAATATTTGGCGGCGTGGTAGGCTTGTAATTTGGTGTTTTGAGAAATTCACTTTCGAAGATAACTTGTATGTAGTTATTTTGAAGGTATTTTCACACACGTGGAAGTTTTTTTTTAATATAATATGGTAACGTTTGAAAAATAAATTAGATATTTGAAAAATTTTTTTTTGTTTAAAATTTTAATGAATATTATAATGATGAGACTTTTTAATTCTAACTTGTATCTAGATCACCTAATTTCGTTAACAATTGGTTTTCAGTACTTTCAGGGTAGACTCATTTTACTAAACAAGAAAATAATAAGTTTGCTTTGTCTCGGTACTTAAAAAATGATCTAGTTTTCCACTTTAGAGATAATAATTTCTAGTATTTTAAAAAAAACTTAAATTTTAAATGCATACTTTTAAATATAAGTAGATGACATATATTGAGTGTAGGTATTTTTAATGCTAGGTATCGTGGATTTTCATAGTTTTTTTTTGTTTTTTATTTCCTACGGTTCAGTTTTACTATATGTATACGCGAAATCAGAGTGCACAGGTTATTGTAATGAAGTAAGTATATGATTGTTCAAAATTAATGTTTACTCTTATTTAAATATTTATTTAACCTTGGAAAAAATCTTCTCGCATTTTTCTTTAGTCAGTTTTCCAAACTATCTAGAAAATGAAAACGAAAAACAAAGTAAAAACGTCAATTTAAATGAAACTGTATACAAAATCCAGTGTTAAACAAAATCACTATTATAAATATTAACAAGTTTCCACTCGACTTACCCATACAAACGTATCCATCAATACCACACACTCAACCCATCCGTCACCTTCCAAAACAACCACCAAATCCTTCTGATCTCTCGGAATCCCGACCACACCACATCCACATGGAATCTTTGCAAAAAGACTACAATTATTCACCCGCTTACACACACACATACATACGACTTATCGCGCAAACCCGATCGCAAGGCCCGCGCGCACTCTTTACAATTAAACTTATTTATAAGTTTAGCCATGACACCGAAAGCTAGAGTACATAATACACATGTACACGTATATACGCACATATATATACATACACATGGATATACGCGCGTGCGCCGTTAATTAAAGCACACGCGTGGCCTTCGCCGCTCCGATTTCCTCGATCGTTTTCCTTTCGCCGGCCGGCCGGTATACGTATATATACATACATACATACATACACGCATGCGCGTATACACGGAGACCACCTGTTACGACCATAGCGCTACGCTTTATCGGGGAAAAATTTTATGATTTATAAGACGCGAGGTCGCCTGTCGCTGTGGCGATCGTGGTCTATTTTTCCGGGCACATAAGATGTGAGAGATGCTCGAAGAGAGAGAGAAAGAGAGAGAAGTATGCGAGAGTTTTATGCGCATGCTCTTGTATATAGTTGTGCAGAGAAGCGCATCTTTCATTAATTTTAATGGGTACGCGAAGCGAGGTGACGAGGTGGAATTGTAACGGGGGAAGAATGTCAATGGTGTTTGCTGGGTTTGTTGGGTCGTTGATGTGGAATCTCTTTTTCTTATTCTTAGAATGAAAAAAAATGGTTGGTGTGCGTATACAGTTCTTTTTCAAGATTTTAATTTTTTTATTTTTGGATAATACAATGTCATATTATTGATAGAGAGTATATACGTATGTTTACGTTCTTTAGTGATAAAAACGTTGAATAACGTGAACGAATTACAAGAACGTAAATTGCTTTTTCTTATTTTATTCGTCACATTTACGCCACCATAACATCAATGCCTTTTGTTTTCGCGCTCATTCCCATGAAATTAGCTATTGACAATATCGTTTAATAAAAAAAAAACTCATTATCGTTTTCGCTATCTGCCCCCACTGTATAAACTTCTCAAACAAACAATAGTACACTTGCACTTTTATAGCTATAATAAAACTATTTCAAAAGCTATATATATATATATATACACACACACACACACGTATAACCTCACCCTGGTAGAAAATTAACCATTTTCGTTGGTTAACAGATGAAACAAATGGAAGCATTTTCGACCTAAATAAATTTTTAAACATTATTGAAAGTATCGACAATTATAATTACATGGTCAAATGTTGACAATGGAATGTGATTTTATGAACAAAAATTAAATATTTATCTTTAACAATAAAATAATGATAGTGTGACGTTTTTAACTCGAGCATCAACCAATAAATAGCCAACGCATCGTTAAAGTTTCTACCAGGGCAGTCTCTTCAATATACCAATAATTTTGTACCTCTATAATCAACAAAATCTACTCTAGTTTACTATATCAACATACTTGCACTCGATATACATCGCGAAACCTCAACGATATCACTTCTCTCACATACGCGTACCTCTCGATAAAAAATCCCAAATCGAAAGTCCACCTGTGTATATATACATATAAACAGTAACGATATATATACACCCGCGGCATTTGCAATGCGAGTAGAGAAAACGCCGTGGTGTGCGTATCACTTTCGCGTCTATATAGAAACGACGCGACGCTCTCTGCGTTTGTACCTTGTATCTCTCTGTAAAAAAAAAAAACAACATATCGGAGAAGGAGAGAAAGAAAAAGCTTTATACGCACGTCGATAGGGTTATATATATACTTAATGCGAGCGCGCGCTTCGATTGCTCAATTATTCGTTCCATGCGCGACAGCGACGCGAGACTGTTTCCGGTGCGGTTGCCCCTTGGGCGGAAACGCGCGCAGCAGCAACAGCAAGCGGTGACTTTATTTAGACGAGGTGAGACAGGAGGTGAAGGTGGAAGAGGAGGAAAGAAGGGTTTGTTGTACGTGGAGGATTACGTAGTTTTTGCGTGTGTGATGGATGGGGTTGTGAATTTTAAGAGAGGAAAAATTTGGTTGATACACTGAGAAAAATGTCGTAGGAATATTTACTATATATATATAAAAAACTGCTATTTTCGATAGGAGTCGTGGGATATACTCGATTTCTGGCAAATTTGACTATATATTTGTAGTTAAAATTACTACATATGTAATAATTTTTATAATACTCGCGATAATAAAAATTTCTATATAATCCCTATATAAAAAAGTCATGACCGGATGTTGTGAAGCCAAAATAAACGTTATGTGATTGGCTCATGCCTGGCTAGGGCGCACAACGCGCGCTGTTCAAATCTCTAGTATAGTAAAAATTCGAGTACTCAAAAATCGCTATTTGAATACGAAATTTTACTAAGACATATAGTACAATATGAAAGGGATTTTATTCTTCAATGCACATTAAGCTATTATATATTATCAATTGTGTTTTAGAATATTTTATGTTTTTCGATCTCATGTAACGCAAATAGATGATTATTAGCATATTATTATTTAAACTTTATTTACAATTAACACATGCAACTAATGTATCAGTTTCAAAATTTTACACGTAAAAAGTCTTGCGTGGGTAAGTTGTTAGCGCGTCCGTCTACTGTTCCAAGGTTCCCGTGTACATATAAAATGTTTCTGTCTTTCAAATACCCTAAAAAATGTAAATAAAGTCGAATAAAAAAAAAAATAATAAATTTTTAGCTTTTCGCCTTCAATGTGAAAATTATTATATGTATAGTTATCAACATTTGTTATTTTTTCGAGTACTTATATCCCACGGTTGCTATAAAAAATAGTAATTTTTCTTAGAAATTTAATAAATTTTTCTCCGACATTTTTCTCAAGTGTATACATACAGTGATTGAAGAGTGATTTTAGTTGATTGGAGAGGTTTGTGTACGGAATTGTATTAAATGAGAATAAGTAAAATTCTTTTTGGTTTAATTGTATTAACGTACAGAATTCAATGATTAATTAAAACTTTATTTCTCTAAATATTATTATATAGTAATAAATATATTAATTATTTCATTGCCAATGTCAACATAGATTTCATATCGTCGATATTATATAAATTATATTAAATAGATTCTAATTAAAAATACAAGATTAACATAAACATAATTAAAATGACAAATTCTTACTGATTCCGCATATGATTAGGAAAGAAAATTTTCTGCAATTTCATTGCTTTTTGCCATTTACGAAACTTCGATCTCCCTCGCAATGTAGACTTAATTAAATCTATAGAAATTTATTTATATCCATTACAAGTCAATTCAAACCTTTTTTTTTCATTGAACCAACATATTTTTCTAATCCAGTTTATCTTATAGATTTCCAGATTATAGCCGTACCATACTTGTTATCTCATTCACGCTACATATATACGCTTAATAACACATCCTGCCCATATGCGCAATTTCTTAAAACATTTGCATTGAGAACGTATTAAAACAACTTGTATCACGATTACACTTATATTACAAAACTATATAACCACGACAAATAAAACCATCATATCAGCCGTTATTACCAAAAAGTGACCATTACGCTTATCAACACAGATCAATTACAGACCACCGGTTATTAACTATACACGTGCCGCCCTTCGCATGGAATACCCCATGTACATCATCATACACCTGCAAGTGCGTATATATATACATGTACGCCTCGCAGTTCACTGCACCTCTTTCCCTGCTTATTAATTACCGGATTAGAGCCGCGCACTATACGACGCGACGCGCTGAAAATTAATCGGATGATTTGAAATATGCGGACGACTGGTTTAACTCGCGACAACATATTTTTTTCCAAGCTTATACGGCTAACTAATGGTTCAATTTGCCTGGTGATTATTTCAGAGATGTTGTATTTTTTTTTTGGAGTTCGCTCGTATATATAGGGATGAGCGAATTGATTGCGTAACGTGCTGCGTGTGATTAGGAACGTTATTAAATTTGCGCGCGAGGTAGATTGGATCGCTGGGTGGTATATATAAAGCGGCGGTTATACAGAAGAACTTGCAGTGGTTTGGTTGCGAGGATGTGTATATATATACTCTGAAGATATATAATGATATTAATATCGTTCGCGCGTATTTTGTGTTATAGAATTTTCTACGTTATATTTATGCAATAAATATATAGAAGAAAAAAAACGAGCTATATATGAGTCATATACGCATGACTGGGAGAACAAAAATTTTATCGTAAAGGTTTGCGCAAATGTGAGTTCATTTGCAGGGCCGACGTACTTATAGATTACGGAATTAATATATTATTTATTGGTATTTGTTAAAAAATGCAAGAATAAAATTACGGTTATATGCGGATGATTCGCTTGCATGATGTGTAACTGTGTTTACCAGGTGCTTCGCGTTTGCATAATACCACGTGGTAAGCAAACTTGCTCATTACCTTGTGCGATATTAAAAGAGGTAAAGTAAATTAAAGGATTTACAAGAGGTGTGCATTCGCACAGGCTGCTTGTAATAAATTGACGCGTATACGTACACGAACTAACACGTGAATCAATACATTGCGAGGCTTTTGTTTGTAAGATGCATGGTTAATATTTAATAATTATTACGTAACTTACAGTTTGAATTTTTTTTTTTATATGAAAATTGTTGTCGAAGTGATTAAAAGGTAGAGAAAATGTCTTGTATAATGTGTGATAATAATATGTGCAAAATTTTAGTTATAAAAGTGTTGTGGATTGAATGGAACGTTGTAAAATTTTAATTAGTTTACAGAAATAGTAATTATAATACTTGTGATTTATCACGCAACTCTTAGTCAAAATAATAAATGCATAGTCAATAAAAAAAATTTGTAATATATCAATTTTTACATAAATTATTTTTATCTATAAATTGTCAACAACAAAAAATATATACATATAACGAAAAATCCTTATACTTTTGACATTCTACTACAATCTATCAATTCCGCATAAAAAAAAACAAATTTCGTCACAGTTTAAAACCCTCATTTCCACTAACAACTCGTCCCTCATTATGTCGATAACCCGCATTTCTCAGCTTTCATCTTACAAACCACTTCCATGCACGTATTTCTCCACATGCACACATACTTACGAATTAACCTCTGTAGCGGGACAACAGAAGGCGCGTGACATTGTCAAGTTCACTCTCTCGCGTCATCTCCTGGTTATAAAAGCGTCACCGCACGCACGCGGGTGATTTCGCCAACTGTCATCGCTTGTATCTCATATATGAAAAGCCACGTTTGATAATACAGCAAGTTGTTACGCGTCATTTCGGAAATTGTCGCTGTGAAATGTGCCGTTAGGGTGATCGAGCGCGAGGCTTTTTTTTCTTTCGCGGAATCAAAGGAGGAGAGCTGAGGATGTTTTCTAGAGTGGAGTGATGAGAAAGGTGTAAATTGGCAAAGGATGAAGCGCAGGTTGGGAAGGTAAAAGGGTTGTCAATCAAAAGTCGGAAAGGAGGGAAGATCAATGCATACGTTAGTGGCGGTTAATGGGCTTACTTTTTGGAATGTCGCATGTTATTGTGTAGAAAATGACATTTGAGATCTAAATATAAGTTTATGGTATCGCTAAATGAGTCATATAGTCATGCTTCGAAATGGATGTAAACTATGTGTAAGTAGTCGAAAAAGTAGCATTTTTAAATGTTTACTACTCAAAATATTAATGTTAATACATGTTAATCAAAGAGTAGGTAGATTTATCGAAAAATACTTACATTTATTTTTGAAAATATTACTGTGAATATGAAACTTACTGACCCGTTATTTTATATTTATAATTAAAACTAGTATCCCCCGTTATGCAAAAACTTCGTTATTCCATTATATAGGCACGATCAAACTGCTCAGGAGAATCTTGTATTTTATTAGATTGAAAATTGGATCATTTCAAATAGATATAATAATTAGTTTTA
>JAYJLV010087077.1:0-13551 GCA_036873485.1 Torymus texanus | reverse complement strand
AACACGGAAATTTGAATACACGAATCAACACGGTCGCGATAAGACACACTTACACGCGGGATTTACTGCAGAGTACTATATATAACTATACTCATCTTGCGAAAGTCGTCTCGTCATTCGGGGGCGCCCAGCTACCGACGCCACCACCGCTAATTGAAACACATGTCCGTCGCCGTGGCGCACTATACTGCAAATCATTAGTATCGTTAGGGCCTGCAGCCCGCGGAATGTCAAACCGTTATCTCGCGAAAGCGGTCACAGGAAAAGTTCTTGGGAGCGAATAATGACGGGGGGCGCGCGCGCGCGTTTCGTTCGTCAGTCTCTCGAAGAGTATAGTACTGTACGGTAGCGGACGAGAGTACACAGGCTGCTACTACTACTACTGCTGCTGCATCAATTTATTTAATCGAACGGAGATAAGATGAGTGTACGCGAGAGGGTATTTTTGCGATTGCGGTTGGAAAATGCGCGCATTAGAGGCGGAAAGATTTTTCTTTCTTTTTTAGATGTACACGTATAGATAGGGAGAGTTAGGTTGGTTGGTTCGTCTGATTGAATGGGAATTCATTTTATCTCTCGAGTTTAATTTTCCGAGTTGAGTTAATGAGTGTAATGATAGCGGTAAATAAGAGTGGTAGGTTTTGATCGACAGCATGGGAAATGTTGCGTATACGAACAGTTTATTGGTATTTTGAACGAGATTGTAAATAAAATATTACGATAAATATAGGATTTCGTACGTTTATTAAAATTAAAACGTTAGTTTTTCTTATTTTTCTATAAGGAAATTAACGTAAAAACTACTTTCATCATATTAAATAAAGAAACGTTTAATCCTATAGCTATATTCGACGATTAAACGCACGCGCGCGATATTACCATAGCATTATATATACGCACGTAAGTCTTCAGCAAAGGATCGCGCACACGCGCGTATACCTGAAATTCAAGCTTCCCAAGGGAACATCCTCGCCCGGAAGTCGGCTCGAAGAAGCATTACCGGGGCCAATTCGCGCGACGATTATGCAAATCCCTGCGGGGACCCGGTGCTGCTGCTGCTGCTGCTTTTCTTCTTATCGCTGCACATTCGAAAGTGCACTCACTCGTGTTTCAAGGTGAGTCAACGCGTGCACGCCTTTCTTTTTTTTTTTTTTGACTCGATAAATTTTAATGCACATGCGAAGAACTAGAAGTGGGCGGTGCATCTGTAATAAAGGACACAAATCCTGTTTGCGTTTGAGCGAGTGAGAGAAGCTTTTTCGGATAACGATTGTCAGCTGTTTTAAGGTATGTCTGTGTGTGTGTTCGATGTGGTAAGAGGTGTGATTTATAGCGTATGGGAGTGTATTTTATTTTGGGAAGTGTTGTTTGTTTACGTTATGGTTAAGGAAGAGAGGTGAATGTGAGAGATTTTCGGTTGTACGTAATAATAGCTTTTGTTCATCGGATAGCTAATTGTATTGTGCTATAGTATTGAGAATTTTTGTGAGCTGATTAGGAAGTGAGGATTGACTTACGTGAAAATCGTAAAAAAATATAATAATTAACAGTTGTAAAGAAAGGATTTGAGAAAACCAACAAAGATGAATTGAAAAAGGAATGAAAAAATGACTCTTATCTCCGAGAAAAATTAAAACAATGCAGTAAAATTTTATAAATTACTACGATGAATACGTTTACATGCATTTTTAAAAGCATTTGACTCTATCAGCCTTCATCTGCTAATAATGAGGTAACATCCCATTGTATTGTATGAATTTTTCGAACTTATCGTTCCAGACGTTTCCAAAAGATTAGAATAACAATGTTTGCGTTCACATTTATATACATACAAGCTTTTACGATCTTTGAAGCCACACATTGGCTCGAAAGATCGCATCCATCAGTTAAAAAAAACAAATAACATGCCCATTTGCATTACCGCTTGAATTTGATTTTCAAATTTACATTTTTCTCCTCCCAAATGCACACTTAATTGAAAAACTCATAAACGATAGGCAAACTAGAAATCTCGTTACCTTCCCATATACTACTGAAAAACCATCAATCAATTACATTTCTAATTCCCACAAGTTCAACGATCTCCGCAGTCTACTTCACTCTCGTTCCCTTCCACTCTCTCCCATCTTCCTCTTTTTATCCTCTTGTTCCCTCTAAAGAGCCTCTGGATCATCGACGTCGCGATCCGCAGCTGTGCTCACCTCTCTTCTCTCTCTCTCTCACTCTCAAGGCGGACCCCTTCCCCAGCCGGCGAAACACAACAATGGTCAAGGCGAGTTGCGCGCGGATGGGGCACAAAAAACCAGCCAACGTGCGCGCGCGCATAAGGCAATCGCATCACAGCCGCTGCTATAGCTCTTTTTCTCCCGCGAACATCCGTTTTCGCAGATTTTTCGTCCTTCGTGCCTCACTCTCGCATAAATCATCTACTCGATGTATATATACACACACACACCTTTCGTTTGCTTTATGAACGTGGCAAACGAGAAACGTTCAATTATGTCTCATATGCATGTATATATACATATAAAAGATTGTTATTATTCACTGATGAACGCGCTGCTCGTTTCTTCTTTTTTTTTTTTTTTGTTCGCGATTATTCAATGAGGCTGCGCGTGCGCTCGTGTTTTAATGCAATTTCACGCGATCGATCGTGAACGAGGGGCAACGTCGAATGATGGACACAGTCGTCGGAGACCTTGAAAGTGCGGATGAAATCGAATTGACGTAATGTGGAACAATGTACTTATCAATTCGCGAGCGAGCGAACGAGCATTTGCTCGCACCCTTGACTCGATAGCATTTTAATCGGGTAATGGCCTCGATGCCGTCGCGCGTGCACTTATGTATATATATGTACGTCAGTCGCGAGGGTTGGCAGTAATACGCGGGGAATTGTTGTTACTTGAGTTAATCAAAATAACGACGATTTAATCTGCTTGTCAGAGCTTTAATACGTTTTCTCGATTAACTTTAATTTACGAACTTTTATCTAAATGTACTTTTATTTACTTCCTTAAAGAATTCAATAAATTATATTGAAATTACGTTTAAACTTCAAAATGACTAATTCTACAAACAACTTCGACATTCATAAAAAATGAAGTACACATTTTCTCATACTTCATTCAATTCACTTGAATATCTGACTTCATCCACACAACCATCTCTCATACAGCAATCTGAAAAACAAATTGTGCCATAAGCTTTCAACCCAAAAAATGACTGCACTCAATTTTTTTCCCCACTACACATACCCTTGCCATCAGTACACGCCGGTTCCTCTTCTCCTTCGCTATCTATACTCTTAAAACTTTATCAATCCAAGAGCGAGAGCGAGTAGCGTTTACGAAAGACACAGGCAGCCGCGCGAAAAGTTATGACGCGAATCAAAGCGCCGCATTCTTTGATCTCAGCGCGAGTCGAGTGCACACTAGTAATCGCGTATAACGTATATGTATATATATGCATGTGCGATCGCGCACTCGAGATATTCGCCTGCCAACGGAGTTCGCAAAAAGCGAGCCGCGAGCGCATGGAGTGAATCCAAAAAGGGTTTCTTCTCCGCGTGACTTTCTCGCGAGCACGGTGATCCGATTACTCCGTATGAATTTCGTATAGGGTATTGAGGAGATTGAAGCGTAGAGGTTGCTAGAAAGTTTCCAGAGCAAGATTTAGGAGCGCTGATGTAGTTGCACGAGTTAGAATGTAGCTTTTGGGTAGTTTAATGATTGGTTAGAGGTAGTAAATCATGTGCTGTTTGAATATTGATTCGAAAAAATGTTCCTTCGACAGAGGATTTCCACTGATGGGTATACTATTTTGCATACAAAAGTTTTACTTCTTGAATAATTTTAACGTTGACTAATAAAATGATGGATTTGCATGGAAAAAACTTACGAATAGGTGTGACGTAATTCGTTATGAGTCGGGACAATATTTACCTGAAACAGAAAAAATGTTAAAATTAAAAATCGTCTTATATTTTTATGTTTAAATAAAATATTTCATCATATATTCATATGTCTTATCGCAACTATTAAATCAATCTATATAAAAGTGCATTAAAAAAGTAAATGTACATGAAGTCAAATAACTTTTGCTCAACTTAAAAAGAAAAAAATCACTCTATCTTGACTTTTAACGTGACACAATCACCATCAACCTAACAAATCCTCAAACCAGTAAACCAAAACAACAGGCAGTTCCGCTCAATCAGCCTTGACTTATCGCTATCCCATTGAAAACATATTACCGTATTTACAATCCCATTACCATCTATTTATTTAAAATCCTCGTAACTCTCGTGGAAAACGCATTATATCCCGTTAGCGACATTTTTCACGTTTCGCGAGCTCTCTTTCCCCATTCCCGCGTGCGATGCATCGTGAAACCTTAACGCTCCCGTCTCTCTCTTTCTCTCTCTCTGTTTCTTGCAAGATGCCGATTCAGCGATAGGTAAATCGATACGCTCGCGCACTGTGTGCGATCCTCTCCCGTCGATTTCGTTCCGCGCATGCACAATGGCGGCGAGCGTGCGAGAGTGCACAAGGAAAAAATTCGCGCGATTGACCCTTTTTCGAAACGAGATCTTGCGAAACGATCTTGTCGTCGATTGGAATTTATTGCATTTTCTGGTGTTTGCTAGCGAAACAATTGATGATTTGGTGAGCTTATCTATATGTATATATGTATGTATATGTGTCTATGTTTTGTTTATAGTTGTGAAAAGAGAGAGAGAGAGAGAGAGAGAGAGAGGAGTAATTGTGGTTACGTAAGGTTTAGTATTAAAGGCTGGTAGATTGGATGATAAGATAATGGGCTTGGGAATTGATACAATGATGAGGTTTTTATTGACGGAGCTTAACACCTGCGCGTCGATTCTGGTTTTTCAAAGTGATGCCGATTAAAATGCTAAACGATAAATTAGTGGTTTTTATAAAAGGCGCAATTGTCTGCGATCTTTAATCGCTGGATATAATGATTTAATGAGACTGCCGTAGTAAATAACAACTCAAACGGCTGTATTGTTGTGCGGAATGTAATGAATTTTACAAGTTTCTACGATATTTCTGTATAATTTATATGAGAATAAAGTGTTGTGCCGAGTCTACGAAATATTAATAACCCTTGATAATATATTATTTACATTTGTAAAGTACAAAATAAAATAACCGATATATTTTCTACGATTACTCTTATATTATACTATACATTCAGCGTTCATTAATCCCCAACAACGTTCCCTTTCACAAAATACCTATCTCTCTTCGCCCTAATCAAAGCTCAAATAAATTACAATTACGACGACTCTTTGCCCAACTCCGCGTTCTATCTCAACCTACGATTTACCCGTAAAAATTTTCCTTCTCTCAAACCGAAAACCAAAACAACAACCCAAAACGCATTTGCATACTATCACGGCGACACGCGATAGATAAAACCGCCGCGGCTAGATTCTCGAAGCATAAAACACTCTCACACGCGTGCGTTCATGACAAAACTCCCTCGAGTAATCAGCCTAATGGAATATACGCGCGTGCGCACTGATTAGCACAGTGTATATATGTTTACAATATCACAGCCACGCGAGTGCGCATATAAACTTGAAAACCACGAATATATATGTATAGGTATCGAGTGTCGCGTGCTCGCGTGTTGTTATTATTATACACAGCTGGAATTTTTTTTTCCGTCTTTGTAGAGCACAGTGTCGTTCTAGTTTAATTACCCGAGAGCTAAATTTATTCGTATAGCAGCATTTTGTGCAAACGCAAAGTGGTACACATGACGAGACGATTAGGATGAGTAAGAATTAAGGGTTTGGAGGCGATTTGCGAGTCTGATTATCTCGCGACCGCGCGCGAGCGTTTTGCCTTTTCTTCTCTGTGCGTGCGAATGAGCGAGGCGCAGGCTTTTGTGGAGAGGAGGGTAATGTTTTAGAGAGTTTTTATCTTGTTTGTAGAAACGGAGGTTTTAATCTGCTTAATGTCGAGTGAAATTTCAGTTTGCCGTGTATGTATGTCTGTCAGCCGGTTTGTTTGTAATCCTCGTCTGTTTGCCAATTAAGATTCCGGCTAATTTTCTGTATACATTTGATAACGTTAAAGTGGAATGAAATTTGATTAAGAATAAGTGACACGTATTTCTAATATTTTAATCTAATATCTAATTTTATACAAGGATTATATTACAGTAATTATATTATACCTACTTTACTTCTCTCGAAAATTTATATTCAAATTAATCGCACCAAAATGGAATGCCAAATTAGCAAAAGAAAGTAGAAAGTACAATTTCATTCTGTAAAAAAAAATTTGTTTATTGCACCTATCTTAAAATTTATCTAAAACCCTACTAATATACACAACCATATATCCTGGCACAAAAATCCACGTCGAAAAACCACCGAAAGTAAAAATCTTCAACCTATACCAAACGCGACTTTCGAATCCATCTCTCGCCACGTTCTCACTCTCTTATATACAAATCTCCGTTTCAAAAAACGAATTTCCTAACCGAGAGCTTTATATACCTAGCAGCAGCAGCAGCAGCAGCTGCTCCTCTCAACGACGACCGATCGACCGAAGAATCAGTTCGAGAAAGTGATTTATCTGCCTCGCGACTGTTTTCACGTTTTCATACCCACACACACATACACACATATCCTCTTATATACCCCCTCGTGTGCACAGACATACACATACCACGCGGTCCCTTTCACGGCTAACTCGACGCGCGCGCAAGAACGCGCGAGAATTGCTCCTCTTCTTTGATACTCGTCGGCGCGGTGAGCTATTTGTCCCTCGCGCCAAGAGGAATCCGCGCGTTCCGGCTTTTTAGCGGCTACGACTATAGCGATTCTTTGCTGCAATGCTGAGATGTGAAAAGCCGACGACGATGACACTTGGAAATTCACGCGCACGCGGGTATATTGTCGGCAACAGCGCAGTTGGTTTCTCTTCGAATGCTCCAGGGGATTTTTAAATTTTTTTCGGTGGTATAGCTGCGGTGGTGGATAGGTGCATTCTGAGAACAGTTTCTTGGGGTGTTTTTACTGGGTGGAGCGCGTCGTCGACGAAACGACGCGCGGTAGGTTCGCAGAGAGTGCGTGCAGCTCTCTTGGTTTAATTGGAGTAATGCGATTTAATAAGGTGTTGCTCGGAGTTAATTGGATAATGGCGTATATATTTTTGCCAAATTAAATTCTCGTTACATTTTTTTTCCCATTTACTTGCTTGCGCTTTCAATTTTACAAGAGACGTCGTTAACGTGCGTCGTTTTCATTCTCTTCTCGTGTCTATTTTTAAAAATCTAATACAATTGAAAAATATAGTCAACTCCTATAAAAGTCACCTCTCGCACTGCTACATAACGGTAAATCATTTTTATTCTAAACAGCAAACCAACGTCGCGTGAAAAAGAAAGAAAGAAAAAAATTAAAGTTGCACAATAACACAATCGCAAACAGATCTGTATCAACAGATATGCCATAAACCAACAAAACAATGCGCACACGCGCGCGGGCACAGAAAAAAAATCTCTCCCTCATTGAATGTGCCATAATCCATTACAATTCCGCAAACTCCTTTCTCGACGCCGTTGCCGTCGCCGCCACTGCCGCCACTGCCGCGCTCTTTAAGCGTTCCCAACATATACTGTGCGCGACCACTGACCTGGTTACATACACACACATACGTATATAGCACACAAAGTACTTCTACACGCTAGACGCATACGCGCTTGCGCGGAACAATCGGCCGCCGTCGCTCGCTCTTCATAAAATCCGTTGCGCGCCACGTAATTCATTTCCGTCGCTCATGTGCGCGCACTCTCGTCGTCGTCTAGTCGTCGCGTCGCTTACATATATATATATATACATATATATGTATATATAAGCAACTTGACGATCCACAAGGATTTGTAGGTCGCATCCGCGACAATGCATGCAATCGCGCGTCGTACTTACACGTACGTATATGTATATATATGCATAAAGTAAAGAATCGCCGCGCCAGACAAACAATACCGAGAGTTTGTCGCGTGTGTGTATATATGGTTTCCTTTTTTTTTGCTGAACTGTTGTATGCTGGCGCTCGAATTTCTGCCAAGTGGAGCGAATTTCACGCGCGCGTAATAACGATTACACGAGGGAGGTTACG
This sequence comes from Torymus texanus, assembly GCA_036873485.1. Lineage (NCBI taxonomy): Eukaryota > Metazoa > Arthropoda > Insecta > Hymenoptera > Torymidae > Torymus > Torymus texanus. Next base: position 5,389 of record JAYJLV010087077.1, on the reverse strand, counting down.
TGTGTGCTGATGATGCGTGTTGTGTGTTATTATTTGATAGCGGTATTCGCGATATGTCGCGATGCGAGGTTCCAAGGTGCCGTTGCTTTGCGGTGCGTAAGGTTACGTTTAGAATGTCGGACGTATGATTGGTATGTAGCAACAGAATTTGTAATTAGCCATAGGTAAGTATAATTGTAGGACGAAATGTAGGCTTTGTGAAGTTTGAATTTTAATGAAACGTAACAAATGTGACCAAATTTCCAACTATTTTTAAGTATTGTGTTATTTATAGTAATTGATTGTAATTTATGAACCGTAATTAAGAACTTTGTTTTTTATATAAATTTTTATAATGTAACATATTTATTTATAATAAAAGTACCCTTATTCTAATGAAAAGAAAATACACAAACATTTAATAAAAATACAACTATCCTAAAGCAATAGAACGCACGTGTCTACCAAAATATAATCATGCATATATTTTCATCACATGAAAGCCAATACACTCGGGTTATTATTAGCAATTATAACGAGCCGTTCTATTATTTCGAAATTGCAGAGCTCAGGCCGCGCCGGGGGAGACATTAGAGACGCGCTCTCGCGAAATTGGGTCATTAAGCATTCGTGTTATGATAATAATCGATCGACCCGAGCGCGACGATGGAAGCACAAACACCGCGCGGTATGCAAGGCGATGATGCACGTATATATAGCATCGTACCGATTTGTACACATATACACATACACACCACGCGTACTATATAATGTTGACAAAAAAGTGATCTGATTCTTAGCCGATGAGTTATACATCAGTCGCTTTGCGCAACACCGATCGCGAGTAATGAAGAACAGCGCGTGTGTATATACATACGTGACATAATTAGCGCGAATATCTGTGCCACTGTGACGTGTGTGTTATATATATATATAAACAAATAGCTTTACTCGTGCGTGCCGCGAAATTACGGTGTGCTATGCGAGAAAGATTATACGCGGAATTAATGTGTTTGTAATGGGAAGAATATTGCTGGGGAAGAGATTGCAATCAATGTGTTATTATGTTATTCGACTCTTAGAATATTTGTTTCTTAATACCAAAGTGTGCATATAGTGTAGACCGTTGGCGAACACTCGTAATTGCAATAGTATTCGAAATAAATATTTGTGAAAAACCGATTACTGCTGGTGGATGAAAAATTCATTGGGAAAACATAAATAACGAATAATCTGATTGGAAAAACGTTTGTATAAAGGCGACTTATTCTCCGCGCGTAATCGAAATGTATATGCCGTAAGTTGAACTCTAATCTAATCTGTTCAATGAACGGATAATGCGGATTTAGTGCTAGGATTTCATTGATAAATCGATGATTCTAATAAAATTATGTAATAAATAATCTGATTAGAAATCTTTAGAACTTGATATTTCTTTACAAATTATAAAGTATGTTTTAGTTTTTAGGAATGTTATTCACGGTCTAAAATTCTAGTATTAAATCATATTAGATTTAAAATAATTTGGAACGAACAGAAACGAAAAAAAAATATTATTCCCTACGCGCAACGGCACTTAGAATCGTCATTCGCGTTTACAATCGCACGTCGGATCGATTATGCGCAACGAACAAGATTCTACGCAATTCCGCAATTATCCTGACCATTAACATAAATTCATAAAGTTGATTTATCGCTTGCAAAAAGGCCTCGCACATGCACGAACGTACGCGTTATATAGCTCTTGAAACGCGGCGCGATAATGACATTACATTCATTACCGCACCTTCGTCGCCCGCTCTAAACTCCATAAACAAACGCGCATGGCGAGTATATATACACTTTTACGCTTGCATATACATATATATTTATTCCAACGAATGAAGAGGAGAAAAAATCATCTTCCAACTTCTCGCTATATATATTCGCAATAAAACGAGCGATATGATCCGCAACGACGATTTTATTCAGCAGCCAGTCAGCCAAGTCAGACTGCGTTGGCGTTCGATTTCTTCTTCTCGTTGCGCTCCTCTCAACACTTTCTTCCCTCGTCTCCACGATAAAGAGCCGACGTGCATCGAGAGCGGAACTCTCTTGCATATATATGCGCGTGTGTAGTCGTAAAAAGATGAAGAAGAGAAACGTAACGGCGAGCTTCGTTTTGATTTATGAAAATGCACGAGAAGAGAGAGAGAGAGAGAGAGAGAGAGAGAGAGAGAGAGAGAAAGAGAGTGGGGAAAAAATAATTCTTCTTTTTATCGGGAGAGAGATCGCGAAGCAGTGCAAACTCGAAGAAACGATTGCCGAGATTACAAAGCGACGAGTGCAAGTGTGTCTGTGTATGTGCTAAGCGGTTTCGTTTCGACTTTCCGCGTATGTTTTCGTATTTTTTCTCTGTGCTGAGTTGATTAGCAACGCGCGCCCGTGTAACAGTTGGCGTATAATGAGGTAAAAATTGTAATTCGAAATGTGTATACGCGCAGCGGCGATTAATCGGTGCGCTCTGTAGCTATATAGGAAGTATCTAATTGTATTTTGCTCGTAATTTACGAGTGGTTTGCGCAATTATTATTCCATTTAATTTGAGTGTATGTTAACTGATAAATAAATAAATATATATATATATATATAGATTCATGATTTTTTTAAAATTATTCTCGTACTGTTACGAATTTATACATACAACGTTCGATTTGAAGCAATTTGCACTTCAATTTGAAAATACAATTTATCGAATTAATAAATCGAACGAAATAAAATTACCAAAGCAATTTCGTATACACTAATTGCACCTGTTACTGATATTTTTATATTAAATTCAATTTAAAATTCTAATCAACGCCGTGTACAAATTCGCGCATAATTGACAAACATTAAATATTTCGAAATTCCTTCATATAAACATTCTCGTGTTCTCCGTTCCCCAACATACAACACGTGTTCTTCGCACGCACCGACAACAGCAGGCAACTATATATGCTTCCGCTTTGCCGCATTTAAAAATAGACCTTCGAGTGTATACGACTGCGTATATACGCGTTATCTGTTGAAATTCAGCAAATCGCGCGCACGGAAAGTTCAAGCGACGCATAATGAACAGACATACATTGCCCGCGTGAACCGTTAGCGCACGTATTGCACGCCGCGGTGAAACTCGTTTACAGAAAGACAAACGCATGCGGCTCACGTTTGGGAGGATCAACAGAGCACACACGCTACAGCACCGCGTCTCTTTTTCTTTATCTCTCGCTGAGAACCGATTTATTATTCTAAAAGAGCGAGTGCACGGATTGTCGAGTGTGTTTAGGAAAAAAGGAGAGAGAGAGAGAGAGAGAATTTGCGTGTATAAAAAGGAGAGAATCGGTGCGGTGGTTCTTTTTTTTCAACGGTTGATGGGAGAAGAATGCTTAGCGAGTTTCGTATATTTGCATAGTGCGATTGGAACGTTGGATATTGCCGCGCTCTGACGAGCTGATGAATTTTTGTGAGAGCCACAACGAGTCATCAGTGTAAATAATGGCACGACGTGGAGTGTGTTTATGTTTCGAGGAGTGCAAAAAAAGAAGAAAAAATGCAGTTTCGAGGAACCGCAAGAGTCGAAAATATAGTTGTGAAAGTGTTAATCATTAGTATTCACATACAGGTCCTATTGAATTTTCGCGGAGGAATGATCTAGCGGTTAATTCCGAGAATACCTTTCAAGCTATATATAATATACATCATTCACATGATTTTAAAGATAATCTTGTTTTATTATAGATAAATAAATAAGAAAAAATGGCTAACTAAACCCGAAAGCATGTCATAAATAAACGCGAACGATAAAATAAAACAGTCTAAAGCATGAAAGAGAAAAACGATATATAGACGCATATAAACATTTAAAATAATTAAACCCAACGTCCAGTTTTTCCATCTCGACGCACACACATACGCGTATATCACATCGCAACTCCTATATAATATACACCGCCTTGTAAATATATATCTCTGCTTGCCTATACCACACCGGCTTATAAATTTCGTTCCGATGCACACGTGCAGATTAGAAGCTGCCGTGCCGCCACTGCTTATATCCGAGATGCTCTTCCTCTGCACTAAGAACACGTATAACCTATACCTGTGCTACGCACACGCGTTAACGCGCGTAATGAATTTTCAAGAATACACGTGCGGCGCGTACTTGCGCGTAAGTACAATGAGTTTGTTATATATGCTTCGGCAGCGCACAGTAGTAGTGTTTCCGCGAACGAGGAACTCGACGCGCTCGTTAACGCTAATGTTAATCGCTCGGGTATACATATATATACACACAGAGCGAGTTGCGTAACCACCTGCAGGTGCGCTTGCAAAGAGAGGAGATGCTGTGTGTATGCGTGATGTTTGTTCTTCACGTATAGCTTAGTATATACTATGCTACACGTGAATTGAAGAATTATCGAAACGTATTGTTCGTGTGCGAGCGTGTAAATTATATAGGCATGAGTATAGAGGTAGGAGTGTACAGAGGATTATTATGATGAGGTTTTCTCATATTTTTCGCGATGATTTTTTTCTTCGCTTTAGTGATATGGTGTGTATGTATTATTGGTCGGAAGGTGTATGCAAATGGAGGTGTTTGCGATTCGCGTTATTATAGCGATTGTTGGGTAACGCGAGGTTGTGAATTGTTATTAAAATTCGCACGTGTACAAGCACAGCGCGTGTTTGATTGGTCGTAAATAAAGTGCATTGTTTGCAGAGACGCGAAGACTGCGACGATTAGATTGAGTAAACATTAGTCTCTCGAATTTCCTTTTTCGCAGCGTTAAAGAAACGACTTCTTAACCTTATATTCATTGACGCGCTCGTACCATAAACCGTATATATACACGCACACATATACCAGCCATTAAACGCGCGAAACAGCGCAAAACCACCGTACGGCCAAACAAAAAAAAAGAATAAAGAACGTGCATACACGCAGACACGTATACACTTGGCTAACGCGTCTGACACGCGCGTTATATGCTCGTCGAGAGAGAGAGAGAGAGAGGAAGGCTAAACAGAGTATATACGAGAAAGAGAGAGAGAAAGAGAGAGAAGTGCAAAGACACGGCGACGATGATGCGGCACAAAAACGTCGAAGTCACGAGGGTGTCGTTCGTGTGCCAATATCGTTCGCCTGAAAGACGGCATAATAATCCTCTATGGGAGAGTACGGCACACGCGGGATTTGCCTCGGTGAATTTTATTGCGCGAACACGCAACGTCGCAATTAAGGCGATTTGAGCTCATGTGTGTATATATGTATATATGACTGTCAGGGATATGGCGTATACGTGTAAGCGTATATATATATACTCTCTAAAGTTGAATTAGTGAAAAAACCACTAAAGATTAGTTAAAATTGCTCCACCGTAACATTAGT
>JAYJLV010087057.1:0-13553 GCA_036873485.1 Torymus texanus | reverse complement strand
TTGTAATTTGATACCCTTTCGGCAAAGTAAATCATGCAATGAATTTGTAAGCAAACGTTTGTAATTTTAAACTACTTCAGTCAAACATTTTGATGCGTGATGCCTACGTCACGCCAATATCGTCCACTTTACATACCATGGAGTATACTCCAGGCCGCATCCTGCATGCTCTATACTGTATTATTTGTTCTGCAATATCAGCCCAGCCTCCCATATTATAGAAAGTTCTCGAACATCATCAAGGTCCCAGAATGATGTCAGCTTTCGAATGTTCTACAACATTCTAGAAGCTGGAGCGCTTCTCTCACCTATACAGGTATGTGATGTCACATACAAAATTCGCGAAGGGGGGCGGGGGTGTTAAATTACAGAACGGTTTAGAACGTTCGATAGAGGGGCGGGGAGTAGGGGGCTGATAGAGGTTTCAAATTACAGAATGTTCTAGAACATTCGATAGAGGGGAGGGGGTGGGGGTGCTGATGGGCTAGTGGTGGGGGGAGCCAGAAGCCCTGTTGCTTATCTACTATTATTCATTATCAAAATTATGCTTTGAATCTGTTTTCTATTTTCGATACGTAGATGATATTTTGTTGTGTGTTCCCAGCAACATCATTGACTACACGGAAAATGTTTTTAATATGTACAGCGAGCATTTACAATTCACAGCCGAAAAATCACAAAACAATAAAATTAGCTTCCTCGACATTGAAATAATTGTAAAAAATCATCATATTATCATTAATTTGTACCGAAAACCGACGTTCTCAGATCGGCTTTTAATTTTCATTCTCAACACCCGAACAATAACAAACTTGCAATCATATATTCATTGGTTGATAAGGCGATAAAATTGTCAAATGTAAGCTTTTACGAAGAAAATATAAATTTTATAAAGCAACTACTTTTAGATAATAACTATCCCATAGAACTAATTAACCGCCTCATTAAAAAAAAGACTGGATATTTTAACGCATAATTATAAAAACCAAATAAAAATAATAATAAGCCTCGGATTATACTACCATTCGTCTAAGAAGTCAGACAGATTATGAAAATTTTTTTGATAAGTACCACACGGAAATAATTTACAGTACAAAAAATAAATTTAGTCGCTTTATAAAATTGGGTAATGACACATGTAAATCAAGCGAGAACACAAACATCGTATACCAAATATATTGTAAGGATTGCGATGCCACGTACGTTGGGCAAACCAGTCGTAGGTTAGATATTAGAATAAAAGAACATAGGAATAATTGTGACAAAAACGATGAGACTAACGCCTAAAAAACTCAAACCACAGGATAAATTTTGACAAAGTTAAAATTTTGGACAAAGAACGTAGATCAGATAGCAGACTTTTGTCCGAAATGTTTAAGATTTACATAAAAAAGAATTTTATGAACAAAATAACTGACACAATCAAATTAAACAATGATTACAAAGCATTTATACCTTTGAATAACAATTGTTACATGTTTGACTTGATTGGATTGGTCACTCCTTTATTGACATCTCAGACTATAAAAATAGACCGATCATATAAACTTTACCACTGTTGACTGGCGGAAGTCAAACTACCTACAATATTTTCTAAGATGTGTAAGTCTTCTCTTTGTTTTTCTTGTGTTAATTTGTGATTGTATTTATAGTGCCTTTTGTAATTTTTTATATATTTTTAAATATTAATAAAGAGCCTGTGAAGAAGGGCATAGTGAAATGCCCGAAACGTCGGCAAAAACAAAAACAAAAAAAAATTGATGTTTCTCTATTTTGACTCACCTAGCGGACAGCTGGACCATTCCTTTCATCACATTAAGAAATATATAAATTCGCTGCAATTCATCTTCTCATCAGTCAATAAATAATAAAAAAGTTGTTAAGACAATATTTTCTCACTTCGAGCCAAAAGGAATAATAATATTTAACAAGTAAATATTTAAGTAAATTAGTTTATTTATGTAATTTATATAAAATTCTAGGAAAAAGTACATTAAATATGTATAAATTAATAATTTTCAATATTGTTATTCTTACAAAGTATCTTTATAATATCTTTCACTACTGTTAGAGATTACTATTTAGTAATAATATTATATTATTGAATATTAATGTTATTTGCGAAGAATTAATAAAGCAAAAATTATCGAAGTCGAAATAAAGTGATGATATACACTTAGATAAGTTTTTTTAAAGAAATATTTTATGTAATAAAAATTTTGTTTGTGCAAAAATAGAACAGTATGAAATATAACAAATATTATTTGTTATCTTTCCATTGTCGTGTCAATATAATTTTAAATATTTCTAAACCCTTCTTTTTAAGAATGTAACATATTACAATTGTATCTCTTATTATTAATTAAAATTATTACGAATTTAAGTAGTTATATAATTAAATCATTCCTGTTATGACGGACGAGTATTTCTCCGTCAAACCTCTCTCTTCCATCTCCTGTATTAATGTGTATCATATATCCTAATGTTTACAAGCTTTTACAGATGCGGAGAGCGAGAGGGAGCTTGAGCGGCTAGGAAAGTGAGAGAGAGACAAAGAGAGAGAGAATCGACACTGTCGCTAGTACCGTGGGCGGAGAGGGAGTGGAAGTTTAGGTCTGGCCTTGACCGGGTAATTACGAGCTCTTACGCACGTCGTAGTTTTGTATTATACCGGCGCGTGCTTCTTTTGCGATTAACGCATAACTCTTTGGAGAGTATTTGCGCGTGTACGACACTGTGATGGTGCACTGTACTTTGTGCAACCCCGCTAAACCCGGGACGAGCGATTACCGCAAGGCGACGAGCGCTTGGAACGAGCCGATAGGACGTGGGCAGAGTACAACTCTTGTAAGTGTCTTCTCGATTCTGCCTCTTTCTCTCGCCTCCTTGTCGCTCAAGATAGCTCGCGCGGACTTCCCCGCGCTCACGCATTGGATGCGCAATGTACCCGAATTTCCGCGAAGTTATAAAGGAATGTTCTATTTTAATTGCCTCGGTTATATTTATTTAATTTGCCACGTTCTCGAATCTTATTCTCCTCATTATCATTTATTTATTTGTACGGCTAATTGCACGCTAGCCGAGAGCTAGTTATCCGTTACACTGTATTTAATGCATTATTTCTGTATTTAGTTACAATTACATACTCGTTGATTATTTTTCAATAACACTTACAATATATCGTAACATTTTCATCGATTTTTGAAATTCCTTTTACAATGCTGGAATGCAACGTTGCCAGTGCATACGCACATGCGCACGTTCGTTCGTCTGCTACCGAATTCTTGCGGTTAGACACTATTTTCTTCTTACAAATAAAGTTTTCTCTGAATTTTGTTCGGTGACAGCTATTTCCCGTGTGAAAATATCATATGAGATCTCATATAATATTTTCACGTGGGTTTTAGGCCATAATTGTAATCTATAGGTAATGGTCTATTATTAACAACGTTGCTTTTAATGAAATTATGTTTTATGAATTCGTACAAGGGAAATTAACACGTTCGATTGCCCTTCTTCCCGTAAGAGCATGTAATAAATGTACGAAAGAAGTACGACAGTTAAACTTTTTTTTATTTTTTTTATTCTTCGGTGACCCCACTCTGGAAACACGCCATTAGAAAGTTTAGATTTAAGCTTAATACACATTTTTTTTCGATTCTTATCCATTTAACAAATCGCCGGAGCCACCGTGCGCCCGTTGCAATAGAAATATTTAAAAAGATTAAATATCCTCATCTAAAATGATAACAATTACGGTTCTGTTACTTATTTAAAAGAATTACTTTAAATCATTGTTGATTATTGAAATAATAGTATAAGCCGCTACTTTTTATTCCATTGTTATAACTCTAAACTTTACCATATGTAAATTTATAATTTTCAAAAAAGCGATAAATAATTTTCTATCCTATACTTTATAAGAGAATGATATATTAAATAAAAAATAAATATATTTCTTAACCTCTTTTTCAGAATTTTCCTGTATGGCTTGGTGGTTTATTTAATCCAGAAGCGTATATAACAGCAACAAGGCAATGTGTTGCTCAAGCAAATAGCTGGTCTTTAGAAGAACTCCAATTGGATGTTTCCATAAGCAATAATGACATTACAATTTCTGATGATTGTTCTTTTGCAGTAACTGGTTTAAAACTTCAAGGAGCACATTGTAAAAATAATCAATTGTATTTGACATCAACAATTATGACAGATTTGCATGTCACTATGCTAAGATGGATACGATGTTCTTCTTCAGAATCTAAGAAGAGTAAACTTTCATTACCAGTATATCTGAACAGTACACGAACAGAATTACTATTCACGGTTGATTTAAATATTGCTCCCAGTCAAGATCCACATAGTTTCTATGAAAGAGGCGTTGCTATTTTAACGTCAACTGCATTGAATTGAAAAAATATATGTGTATAAGAATACATACTGCTGTTAATGAATCACTAATAAAACAAATTTTTCATCTATATAAGTTGAGTTTTGTTCATTATTTTCTAGTTAACTGGTATATGCTATAGTATAAAGTACACTGAGGAAAATGGTCTAATAAAATTTAATATAACTCAAGTATAAATTACTATATTTTATACCAACGATGAGACGTACTCACTTTATGATGAATTTTGATATAGTTTTATCAATTACTAACACAACCTTATTAATCTTTACAAGGTTATGAAAATAACTATTTTAATGCCTAACAATAAGTACTAGTCATAGTCGTAGTCATGGTGGTCGGGGACGTACCTCCTAAGCACTCAGGCCGAAAACCCATTGTACTCCACCCCTTTTCCATCACCCACTATTCATCCTGGTCTTTATTAGTTCGATAGCCTTACAAGTCGAATCTAGTTCCTGATCCCACAGGTCCTGTTGCTCGAGGAAGAACAGACCCCAAACCCTCCGTCTTACCGCCATCAGCGCTGTGCAGCGGCAGAGAAGGTTGGCTGAGGTCTCCTTCTCACCCTCACACCACCTGCACATACCAGTTCCTTCCTTGCTTATCCTGTAGTGATGGTACCCTACGTCACAGTGTCCCGACAGCCACTCTACCACCAGTCTGATCTTCCCCTTGGATAGTTCCACGATACTCTTGTACCACCCAGCTGGAGTTTCGCTACCCAAGAGATACCTAGCCTGTCGGCAATCTGTCGTTGCTTGCCACCTTTCTCTTGCCTTGGTGGTAATCTACCTGTTCAGCTTCTCCCTAAGTGCGCTCTCCGCTAGCGGTAATCTACGATACTCCGCCCTACATCGAGCAGCGCCCCTTTTCGCGAGTCGGTCCGCCTTTTAGTTACCTATGATCCCTGCGTGTCCAAGTACCCAGCACAGAGTAACCCTATTCACAATGGATAGTCAGTCCAGTACCTTCCTGCAGTTCCACACCTCCACCGAGCGGAATTCCACGGTTCCTACCGCCCGAAGAGTAGCCACGTTATCCGAGCAGATGGTGATCCGCTCCTCTTTCGTTCCACTAGAGGTCATCGCTACTGCGCATTCCCGAACCAAAGGACAATGTCTGTCGAGCTGCCCTTCCTCCACGCCGTCGCTCCCGTTCCCTTGTCATCCTTGGACCCATCCGTATACCACACTATACCGCCTGAACTCAACGCATCTTCGTTCCAGTTCCCCCTGTCGGGATAGATCACCTCGAAGTTCCTCCCGAAGGCATAACTCCTCGGCATCCTATTCCTGCCCAAGACTTTCAGAGTTCTGCCCGCCTCCTCCTCCAGCTCTCCGTCCCAGTGTTGCCACCGTTGCAGATCGCCGAGGACTCGCGCTTTCGCTCTGTAGGCCTCCACCCTGACCACCAATTCCAGAGGCTGCACTCCGAGCAGCCTCTCCTTAGCCCTCAAGGGCACCGATACGCGCGACCCCGTGATACCACGAAGTATCAGGTTCTGCAGCGCGTCCCGTTTCTTGATACCATCCTTGCGTTTGCACCTGGACGCCCAGGTAATTGCACCATGCAGCAGTCTGGGCCGCCGCACCGCCGAGTACAGCCACAGGATCATGTGAGGCTTAAGACCCCACGAGACTCCAAAGACTCTTCTGCACGTCCAGTAGGAGGCTATAAACTTACGTTTCGCCTGCTCCGCGATAGCCAAGCGCTTCCCGAACAGCCGAATCTCCTTTAGCGCCCCGACCTTATATCTGGTTGAGAAGTTGACCAGCAGCGTTTTGTCGGCGTTGATGATGAGACCAACTTCCCTACACCACTCCTCCACTATGGACAGAGCCTAGCGCATAAACTCCACCAGCACCGTTTCGTTATCTGCCGTGACAACCAGCAGCAGATCGGCCGCATAGGCCTGGGTGTAGAATCCTGCTTCGTTCAACTTTTCAGAAGTTCGTCTAGGGCCCAGGAAGTCGGTGAGAGGACACCCCCCTGTGGGCACCTTCTGCTAATATAGCCAACCGACTCACTCGCGTCCCACTCCGCAACGACCTTCCTCCATCTCAATGCGCTCTGTATCCACCTGACGATGGTGTCAGGCACCCCATGTGCACTTGCTCCTTTGCAGATAACCCCTGTGGTTGTGAAGTTGAAAGCCCCCTCCACATCCAGAAAGGCGGCGAGCATCATGCCCCTGTTCCTCATCCCTCTGCTTATGAACCTTTCTGCCTCGTGCAACGCAGAGTCAACCGACCTGTTCACCTGATAGGCGTGCGGCTTAGGATGCAGCGGACGCTCTATCAATGGTCCGTCCCTAATGAAACGGTCCACCAACCTTTCTAATACCTTTAGGACAAAGGATGTCAGACTAATTGGCCTATTAGGATGTACCCCAACTCGATACAGACTCCGAATACGGTGGTGAAAAGTCTCAAAAGTTCGTCCAACCCGCGCTGCAGGAGCACTGGGTATATCCCGTTCTCCCCCGGCGACTTGTACGGCTCAAACGACCCCACCGCCCACCGAATCCTGTCTTCCTGCACCACCATCGCCGCGACCGCCGCGAACTCCTCATACTCTGACCCGTCAGCCCTATCCTCCGGTGGCACCATAGCCATTCTTGGAAGATGAGTTGCCATCAGGTGCTCGAGTGCCTCAACGCTGCTCTCCGCCCAGTCCCCGGACGGTATCCTGATCGTCTCCGTCCTGTTACCTATGCGAGCTAAGAGCCTACCAAGTCTTCCGGTGTCCGAGATGCTGCTCATCCCCTCGCAGTATTTCCTCAACCCCTCCTTCTTTGCCCGTTCGATTTCCGCCTTACTCTCTCTGGGACAGTCTGAACGCCTGTCGATCAGCCTCCCTCTTGCTCCTCTTCGATTTATTGAAGAGGCTCCTCACTTTTTTCCTACGTTTGTCCAGCGCATCGTTCCACCAGGGTGATCCCTTGGCCAGTTTCTTCCTCAGTTCGCAGCTGCTCTCAAAAGCTCCTTTCACAGCAGTCCCTAAGAGCTCCGCGGCCCTATCGACTCCATCAGCCCGGTCGATCACCCTCGAGAAGTCAGCCAGCCTAACTGCGAGTTCAGTCTTGTAGTCAGTCCAACGGGTTTTCCTCGGGTTTCTCCTTTGGATCACCTGCTGTACCACATCTCCAAGCCTGAAGCATAAGAGGTTGTGATCCGATGTCGACATCTCCCGGGAGACCCTCCAGTCGATAATCTGCGACCAGATGCTGCCCGAGACGAGTGTCACGTCGATCACCTCCTCCCTGTTTTTATTCCTGAAAGTGGACTCCCGCTCCCTATTTAGTAAATCCATATTTGTCCCCGATAAGTACTCCAGGAGGGCGTCGCCTCTGCTGTTGCAGTCCGAGCTAACCCATATCGTGCGATACGAGTTCGCATCGCATCCCAATACGAGGTGCTTACCCCTCCGCTCGCACCCACCTATCAGTTCCCTGACCAGTGTCGGAGATGGATCTTCGCGTACATCGTAGGGGAAGTACGCCGTCCTGACAACGAGTTCAACCGTGCCTCCGGTGTTATTTCTGGCCGTGACCACCGATGTGGTAAGGTCTTTACAGCAGTACCTAGGCCAGGCTTCCCCGGCCACCCCTCTCAGGACGACGCAGGTTCTGGGTGAGTCCCCGACTCCGTGGATAATCTTCCCGCATCCTCCCAGGCCCGAGATTCTACCTTTGCTAACCCATGGTTCTTGAACCAATGCTATACCTGTCTGCGTTTCTGACAGACGCTTAGCCAGTACTGCCGTAGCGCTGATGCAGTGATGCAAGTTGATCTGGGTGAAGGGAATAGTGGAGTTCGCCACAACGGCTGACCCCGGGTTCCCAACACCCCGCGCGCCTCCCATACCCCCCTTATCCTTTAGGAGTCAGGGTCTCCGCACCATCCCCCATCGTGGAGGGTTCCACTTGCATGGGCACCTCCCCCCTATCCTCTGCCTGTGCTACAACTTCCTTGTCGGTCCTGATGGTGCAGTGTGCCCTAGCTTACCCGCAGAAGGGCCGGAAGCCGAGTTCCTTGAGGGCCCCGACATTCGCCTCCTCCAGCAGGACAGACACCGCTGTCTCCTTCCTCCTTTTCTTTGGATCCTCCACCTCTCTCGAGCCGAGGATCATCCATTGCTCCGATCGAGCGTAGGATTTTGCCTAGCCAGATGCTTCAACACGATCTCGGGAGTGTGCTTCCCGGGGACGAAAATCGTCGCCTTGGCGAGCTTCTGCAGCTTCGCAGAATCCACCACTCGCAACTCGGCTCCTTCCTAAGGCCTCATGGTCCGCACGACCTCCTCCAGCCAGGCCTTGTCCTCCTGTCCATGACAGTGGAAGACCTGCGCCACCCTCTGCCACCAGTTGTCGAGGAACCGCGGTACTTGGTAGCCCTCGTTCTCGTCAATTGCCGAGTCCACCACGGCCTCCCCCTGCTCCTCACTGAGGCGCTCTTCCAGGTACGACGCAGGGATAACAGCCAGCTTGAGTTCGTTGGCTGTCACCCTGCTGTACCCCGGAGGGATTGCCCTAGCGTACCTTTTCACCTCCCTGGGGGTGGAGCCGTCCGAGTGATACCTCTTATTCGGTGTCTTCGGCTCGACGGGGACAGGCTGGGACCCCGTTCGGTCCCTCCTGTGCCTCCGCCACTCCGCTCCCGCGGGGTTCCTCCTCTTAGTCCTCACACCCCCCGATGGTGCGACACGAAGGCCGACCCCGGTATTGCCATCCTTCTGGATATTCGCCCGAGCGTCGGCCCCCTGCGTCCCGTCAGGGTTACCTTGGGAAACGACAACGGTATTGTCAACGGACAGCTGGTACTGCTCGGACGCCCTGCTGTCGCCTCCCTCCAACCCCTCACCAGTGTTGCCAGCCAAAAGGCCAGGCGCCCGGTTCGCGGTTGCATTTCCCAATGCCTCGTATCCTTTCAATGGGCTAGGGAGCCCTACCTCATGGGTTGACACATTTCTAACTGTTCGTTCTTTATTAGTATCCATAGTGAGTGATATAAATGGGCGGTTTGTAGCTGTAAGTATAGGTGGTTGACTCAATTTCCCAACCCCGACTCGGCTAGTGGAAGCGAGAGGGCGCCCATCGGTCACCGCCCAAGCCGGAGACGTGGTCTCGGACAGAGCACCCCCCGCCCCATGCAGCAAGGCCCTATCTGGGCGCCATCCAGCATTACTACATGAAAGGGGATTTTACACCGGCTGATGGGGCAGCCCGAGCGTTGCTGGCTAGACTGCTCCGGGCCCCTGTACTATCCGGCGGTACTCATCACCCGCCCCAAGGCGGCTTCCAATGGCTCCCCTGCACCAACTGCCTCGTCCGGGACCGTGAACGAGCCGCTGTGTGTGTGTGTAAGTGTAGTGTTCGAAAAGTATATTGTGGGTGTGTATTACACGGGCACAGCCGCCCTGGCACCCGTGAGTGGTATGTGTACCCAGCCAGACTTACCACCACAATCGCGTCTGGAGAGTCGCTTCTTAGTTAGCTCGGCGTGCTGCTGCCCTTCCCTCGGATTCGCCGAAGGCGGAGTTTCGTCCCGGGGTTCCACAACTGCTCGATTTCCCCCCTTCATTCGCTTGGACGGACACCCTTCGGTGTCGCCTCATACACACCCTCATGCGCTTGGACGAACCCTATGCGGGTTGTCACATTCATTCAGGACGAGGAATCCTAAAACGCCAAACACCACCCAGCCAAAGCCTCCTCACCAGGTCATGCACCTATCAGTCCAACGACCTGACGTCATCACGCATGACACACGACAAGGTCCTGCGACTCTTATAGGAGGAACAATAAGTACTATGTAACATAGGAAATATTATATTTTACAAAAATTACAAATTTTATTACTGTACAATAGAAATTTTGTTAAAGTGTCTCGATATTTTACTATGTTTCATAGTAAAAATTAGTATGCCAATAACAAATATTAGCTTTTTCGGAAATCGTTATGTGGTTCTTTCAAATTTTAATACGTAACATAGTAAAACGTGCTACTCTCATAGCATTATTTATATATGTGAGTCAAATGTAGCGCCGCCATTTCAGATCAGATTGGGTTAGGTTGCGAATGATGGCGTGGGAAACACCGGTGTTTCAGCAGCGTGCCGGCGTCGGCGAGTGAGCAAGAAGTTACTGCACGTGCACTACATATACTGTCCTGCTGACTCATAAAAATCGTAAGTATGCATTATATTTCTTAATTGATATTAACAAGCAATATTGTATGATTTGTTTTTTTTATTTTTGTTGTAGAGTTAAACCAATTGACCATTCTATTCCATTTCAAAATTATGCATGATTGAACCGCCCTAACCTTACTTCATATCTATCTTCTTATATTTCATGTGTGAAGTGAGATTTTTACGTTGTCTTGGAGAGTTTGGACGATATAAATATTAATAATGACAAATAAAAGTGACGGTGAGGTAATTCGTTCAATTTGAAGCAATTCTATATTCGTGCGCTCAACACATATTTATTCTATAATGATTATTTATATCATGCTGTTACGTGACGACTAAGTAAACTTGTCACGCGATTTTATGTTCATTAAATCGTTCTTGGCGATCCCTTAAGGATATTATTTCATCCTTACTTGATGGGAACTTCAACCTTATCTTGGTCAACCTTACACTCCCATACGTGTAAGGCTGCAATAAACCTCGCTCTCTATAGATAGTTACTTAATGATAAATATTTGTTGTTGCTAGGAAATAAGGGGCAAAACAAAAAAATATGAAACATAAGTAGTACCCAGAACAGTTTATTATGATACCCTTATTCTTTTAATACAGTTGATACAATGACTTGCGATCTTTAATAATTCGTTGAAATATTTAATTTAAGAAGTCTCAACGACCGTGTAAACGACCCCTAACTTACGCGATGCTTGGCATACTCGCGATACAAAGCAACTGCTCATGGCACGCTGTGGGTAGTTTTCGTCCGGATGGAGAAGGGGGAGGGTTGATAAAGGAAACGCGTCTCGCACTCGCAATTGTACAACAACCAGGTGACAACGGAGTCTACTCTCTCCGATCCCTTGACCTTTTGCGTGGTATCAGGGACATGAACAAGAGCAATCGCTCCTTCAGACAGCCGACAGCCCTGGAACTTATCCATTGTTTTCTGTTCGATTGACGAAATTCAGTCGAGAACTATGCTGCAGGAGAACAACGCAGGAGAATTCTCCACGGAACGGGCGCTCGGCCGTTGCCTGCTGCTGCGCTCAAGCGCCACTGCTGCGAAGAGCCGCACAAAAGAGACGAACCGATTACAGAGTGCGCGCTACAGAGGTAGAGGCATATGGCCACGTAGAGAGGGAAGAGGGTTCGCTCTCTGCGCTCTCTTCGTTTCTCTCGGATCGGCGGGCGGAGAAAACAGGAGCGGCAGACCTCGGGGAAGGGAATTGTCCAGCAAGCGAAAGTAACCCCTTGCAAATCACGGCGCGGAATAGTTATTTTCAAAAATAAACACAATTTATTTCGAAGGTAAAAGAATACAGACCTGGGATCAACCGCGGGGATCGCCTGGATATCCCTACGCAATTATCGTAACACTGCGTTACACGCATACCCATGCTCCACCGCGTTTAGGCACCCGATATTTATAACCGAAAATAAATATATAATGAATCGAGACTATAGATGACGCAATGGTACATAGATATATTTTTTTGGAAATGAATATATCTATGTGCAGATATAACCATTTGTGTGTGTGTGTGTGTGTATATATATATATATATATATATATATAGGGCTGAATATAAACAAAATTAATAAAAAGGTATTTGATAAGATAGTGGGTTACATTGTACCTTTAGATTCTATTTATTTCTTTCCTCTGTCGAGTGTACTATGATGCGCCGTTGAATTCGCACCGGCTAGGACATTTTATTCTTCTTTTTCCAAACAGAAAAGATAGAAAAATCTCGGCTTCACAAAAAAAATTACATCCAAGAAATAAACACAATTCCTTCTCATACTTTAAATTCACTATATTGTAAGACTAACAAAAACTATGAATCTATTTCTCTATTCTCTTCACTGAATTTAACTAGTTATAATTTCTTATATGAGGGTCGAGAATTCGTGTGTCTTTATTCATTGGATTATCGATCGACACTAATCTTAGCACATAGTCACTGCAACGTGCAGATCACATTTTTTGTCCTCCCGCATCCCTCTTTCACGCGTTCGCTTTCTCTCTCGCCCTCCCACGCTCATGGGAGTCGGTAAACGAGCCATGTCCGGGATGTGCTGCCCCCGCGGCTCGGTGGCGACGTCGATCGTCAGTCAGCACCACGAGAATAGCCAGCTACCTCACCCACGAGCGCGAACGGAAAAGGGTGTTACATTACTTCGAGTGTGCGATAAGAAGAATGAATTCTTTGTGGCGTCGTATAGTTTTATTTTCACAAAGAAATCATTCTCTTTTAAGTGTTTCAAAACAGGAGGCTAAGTTATTTGCGATCTAATGCTATATCAAAAAAGAAAAAAATGGGAAAGGTTATAAAACCGAAAAATTGAAAAATTTCTGTTCTTGTAACGTAACCCATGCAGTCAATCCTAATGCCAACTTGCGCAGAGCAAGAACTACGAATAATTTAGTAGAACTAATCGAGGATGGTGGTCGAGCAGCAGCAGTTGAAGGTGATAATAATGTAGTACAAGCTGCGACGCTGTGAGCATCGATTACGCGGGATAGACGTCTTTATTTATTTATAGACGGGCCGAGGCCCATGTAACAAGAAATTTATATTAAATATAAATTATACATTAAGTGAGTTGACAATACTAATAAAAATAAATGTACAAAAAACGCATAACAAAATTTACCGACAAAAGTGTTATCGCTGCATTGAAATTCGATAGAACTTAAAACAATGTTTATTAGTTTCAGTTTTGAAAGAAGCAAATCTCTCGATAGCCCTGATATCAGACGGTAAAGAGTTCCATGTCCTTAACTGTCTGGAGATCGGGCTGTTAGAGTTAATTTTGTTAACAGAGCATTCATCGAGTGTGCGAGGGTTTCTAAGTGGATAAGAAATATGCCGAAACGGGAAGAGATTTATCAACTGTCTGCAAGAGATTTTAGCGTTCAAAATTTTAAAAGTTAGTGAAATAT
>JAYJLV010087046.1:0-40003 GCA_036873485.1 Torymus texanus | reverse complement strand
TGTGTGTGTGTGTGTGTGTGTGTGTGTGTGTGTGTGTGTGTGTGTGTGTGTGTGTGTGTGTATATATATATATATCCATCGCTGTATACCTTTGCACGCGTATATATGTGTATGTGTGCATATATAAAGCTGAGAAATTCGTGAATATGACGGTGAAAAATTGTTCGCGCGTCATGTATATCTACACATATACAGGTGCGTATACACTTTCACGTAAGGTAGGATGCCGTATAGTTGTGCCTCAGCGCATACAAAGTTTCCCCGGAATTTTTCATACCGGGAAGTTAAATGTGTTATCGAAGTAATGAATTTTTTAAGGTCTTAAAGCTATGGTGTGTTGGGCGCTGGGATGTATGTGTGCGAAAAATGTAGATTTATATAAAAGTAATGATTTATCGGTTGGAATAATTTGAAATTCTGATATGTGCACTATTGTACTCAATAAAATAAGTATTCAAACTATGCGTATATTCTGTTTTACATGTATATATGTAAACATTTTTACAAAAATATTTTACTCAACTCCTGAAATTTCATATTTAGATCGTAAAAATCAGAAAATACATAGAAAATGGAGTGTGCCAAATGTAGGTAGATAAAACGGCTTTACAGAATATTTTTATAAAATATTTTTTAGCTCTACGCCAATTTATTCATTTGTATATATTGTTATAGTTTCCACCATACTTTTGAAAAAGTAATTTCTTGAATATGGAAAATTTTACTTGCCTTCCTGCAGGAAACGCATTTCTACGTGATATAAATCAAACGGCATTCGTTTGAAGTAACAAGAATGTAATTCAGTTCACAATTTAAGGAAACATTCCTCTCTGCCTTTTATCATTTCTCTTTTATGTAATAGAATGGTAGAAAATAAAGATGATAAAAATTTTTATTGGAAATTTCATTTTTCATAATTGAATGAACAATAATTTAAATTTACTAACTTTTATTGCAAATTATGATTTTTTCACGTTACATAATAACTTTCAATACTACATTACAAAGAAATAAACATTCTTAAACATGTAGGTAATGCGACAGTTTAAAATGTTATAAGCCCTTTTACGACACAAAATTTGTCTTCGTAAATTAAACGATAATAGAAGGGTTGGAACTCATAACCGGCTCTAACTTGCTGTAAGAGCTCGAGTCACTTAGTAAATATTGAATTTCAATTTAGGTGGGAGAATTTTGAAGATAATACGTTGATGTGGGTTCATTAAATAATTTACTCGCCTTTTAATTTCGTCCCGCCAAGTGCCCTTTTACATTACATTAATGTTTGATATGCAGTAATTATTAAGAAAAGGTCAATATTAAGTAATATAATATATCATTTGTGTCGCAAAAACTACTTGTTATATTTAAATTTTAAATCGCTTCTGAGCTTATTTGAGTATACTATTAATTAGCCAAGTTATTTAAAACAGTAATCAAAAGTGTATAACTGTGTATCAAAAACTTAAATTACAGATTTACAATTTCCATTTTTTATTTTGAATTTTCACGTTAAAAATTCTTTTCTATTGATTTGAAAAAGCAATTTAGAGCCATCAACAGCATGTGCAAATCTTAACAAATTAAACACTTAAACTGAAGCAACCCAATTCGTTCTATTCAGTTAAAGTTTAATTCGATCTCAAGTCCTTTTTACCAAGAGACGTTTAGCAACTACTTACAAGTCCGCGATAATTTTCTAATCACTTAACTTCCGGCGAAGTTTCGTCCGTGATCGGAATTTCTGAACAACTTTGGTACATGTTTCAAGGCTTAAACCATACACGTGTGTGGATACCCTAAATGTTCCAGAGAGAAATTCCATGGCAGTGTTGATGGTGAATTATTGAAGGGAAGGGTAAAAGCCTAATTGTTTGAATTCTATGTTTCTAACATACGTGTTCTTTACTAAAAAAATGGTTGATTATAAGTAGTTTTAAAAAATAACCACAATATTCAATGCTGTTATTGTTTTTCGTTTATAATCAGGTGACTGTAAATATGGTTATTGTTGCAAAAAAAAAATATTTTTGAAAAAAGTTAGCCAAAAAATATTTGTAAAAAAAGTTTTACCAACGTATCCGGTTTTATGTCATAAAAAAACTTTTATGGTAAATTCGGATACTATCATTATTTATTTTAAAATGAATTTTAAGTTGAATTTGACATTTTTTAATAAATATCATTTACCTTCTTATATGAAAAGATTAAATAATAATTTTTTTTTCATTTCTATATATATGAAGTAATAATTTGTAGCAAAAATAAATAAATTTCATATGTGTGACTAGCATGCATCATATAAAAATTAATATTATAATTGTATCAAAATCTATATTAAAATAAAAGAGAAAACAAGGTATCCGATTTCACTTGAATGCTTGAAAAAGGTATTTATTACGTTTTTGAAGTTATAAGTAAATTTAAGAACAAAATTATTTCTACCTATTTGTCAAGATATAAATAAGAATTTTGTTCTAGCGAAATTAAATTCACTATGACTGTTACGATGAACACGATCTTGCAAGCTCTGAAATCTTTTACCTCTTTTACAAATTTTGACTTCCTAAAAGAGAGTGCATAGCTATTATATAGATGGCTGTAGAAGTAACCGAGAAATTGAGAAATTTGATTTTACCTCAGTATCCGATATTACCCTAGTATCCGATATTGCCCCAGTCTCCTCTAGTTACTAACCATTTCGTATTTTGCGTCATTTTCGTTGAACCTTAAAAGTTTTTTTATTATCCAGTGTTTCTTACAAGATTTTGAACCATAAACGATAAACATTTTTATTGTAAAACAAAAACAAATTAAATAAGAGCAATGTAAAATTCAATGTATTGACACCGAAATCTACGCATGTAGCTTTAACAACTAGACTGGAATGTAATATTTAAAATATATTAAAAGAAACTTCATTCTTAACACTTGTTCCCGTAGACATTTAGACAACTCAGAACCCGAGAGACCCTTGACTCAGCAAATAAATAACTACTAAACTTCGGGTCCGTGGGTCGTTCATTTTTTCACACTTCATCATCTTATTCTTACGTACGCAATACACTCAAAAGGTAATAAAATACAAAATTAAAAAATACCTAACAATCCGAAATTATACGACTCTTCAAACGACTAAACTCCCACTCTACACAGCCGCTAAAGAATGTAAAGTTTTTAAATACTCCCCCACCAGCGACACAAAAATAACTACACGAATCATAACCTCCCAGAAGAAAAAAGAAAAAAGAAACGAAGAAGACCACCTCACCTCAGCCGTCACTCTTTAAATCAATTTAATTTCACCGCCTACCACTCTACGCAACAACAGCAGCAGTAGCAACTTGGCTCGCAGGGCAGCCCCTCCTTCCATTATCTAACCACGTTACCATCAATAAAAATATATTAAGTATATGCCATCTCTCTCTCTCTCTCCGCACCCACTCGCAAAGCTCAAACCCACGCTCGTCACCTCTCTCTCTCTCTCTCTCTCTCTCTTTCTCTTTTTCTTTCTCACCCTATACTCTCTGGATCCGATCGATCCGTCGGCAGTCGTAGCGTTGCTCGCTCTCTAGAAGCTTCACCACGCGTCTACAGCGCAACAGTGTCTATGTGTCTGTGTATATGTGTATAGTGTATAGTGTATATAAGGCTCGGGGAGTATAAGAGATCTTTCCGAGACCTTCGAGAGTCAACGCTATAATAAGTTCGCGCGCTCACGCGTGAGCGCGCGGTTGCGCGGTTGAGCTTTTGATCGCGCGCGCAGACGGTTATATTTGTGACGAGAGAGGCCACCGCAGCGTTCAAGAGAGAGAGAGAGAGAGAGAGAGAGAGAGGATGAGTATGGCTTTTCTTTTCGTATATAGTCTCTCACGATGCTTTTGTCCCTTCTTGCTGATTATAGTTGCTATATATGTGCTTTTGGATGGACTTTTAAGATGGCAAGAAAGTGTGAGAGTGTATAGTGGTCGTCTTTTTTGTGGTGTATATTTAGAGAGTAGGTGCTTGCCCCACGTGATGATATATATATAAAGATACGGTAGAGAGCTGATTTTGCTAGGAAGTGTATCGATTTGCGTCCGGACGTTTGTTATTTTTTTCTTCTTCTTTGCTATACGTGTAATTTTAGCACTCGGCTGTTGTACTAACCAAATTTAGTTTTTTGTATACTTATGTCTAAAAATGTTTCAATTCGGCTACCCCGTGCTGTTTACAAATATAAATTCGAAAAATAAATACAGTCAATGTAACAGAAGAATATTGTATAAAAGACTTGTTAAAGATCGCGCGGTAACGGCGAAGACGAAGAAGAAGAAGAAGAAGAAAATTGATCTTATATTTGTCTTATTGGTTTTATCTTTGCTGCGTCGAGACGTAAAACAATCTAAAAATATTGATCGACGTGTGTGTCTATATAGCTGGCCATTCGTCTCTCACGCACGTGGTGATGGCTGGTTATTTTTTGGATCTCGTATCGCTAATGTCGCAAAGATTTATACGATCGAAGAACATGTTGGAACGTTCGAGAATGCTTATTTCGATTCCTACATAATTTTCATAGAGGGGCGCGTCATTATGGAATAATGCTAAAAATATATCGCGCTCGATGCTGCAAATATATGTATATTTTAACGTTGAACGCTATAAAAAAAACACATAAAATAACATTGATACGTCGCTGGTTCTATTAACGAAACAGTATAAACGCTTTGCTCAGTATTATTTAAATAACGTGAATATTGCACGACGTGAACTGTATTGTTGCATCAGCTATATTAGCTCGAATATAATGAAAACTATTATTCAAGAAAATTACAAAAAGAAATTAAAATTTCAATTCATTTCAAGACGCGAAAGAACAATAGACTACTCCGTTGCAATACTTTACTCGGGCGCATCACGGCAATGCTATTCAATTTCTCTATTTGCAAGGTGGAAAAGCTCGAGGGACCCCATCTCATTCTCGATTCTCGCGCATAATTTCCCGGGAAACGCCGGCGGTCGCACTTTAATCTTTCGTTCTCCGTTGAGGTATATAGGTAGCAATGCGCGATTTTCGCCTCAATTTTTTTTTAAAATTTTGATTTGGCACGCGGTCGGAGGCTTTTAGAGGGAGAACGTAAAAAGTGGTGTAGTTGCGCGTGTTTTTTCCTTACGTTTTTGCTTTTTCCTGAAAGAGTATTTATGGTTTTGGGGCTCGACGACTAATTGTTCAGTTTGTTTATGACGAACATTGGGTATAGTATCTAAAAAAGGAATAATTTTTGAAAATCATATATATGATGAAAATTTAAATGGAATACTAGATTTTTTTAGACAAAATTTGAACTGTCTTATAGCAATCTTATAGAATAAATGATTGCTCAATACAGAGTTTATAATGGTAATAGTTGCAGAAATAGTGAAACGTAGATACAGCTTTAAAAATACTACAAATCATTTTACCTCTTATATTTTCAGTATTTATTAAAAGCCCCTTTAATTACTATATAAAACCTATAAAATTGATGAAAAAGAATAAAAAAAAGTACAAAAACAATCAAACCAAATCCAACTATTTTTTTTCGTTTTTTACAAAACTCTACACTGAGAGAAAAATATCTTTATTGTTAACGTGTACACACGATAAGAGTCAAATATGGGATATGTTAATAGTTAACATATGCGAAGTTTATAGTTAACACATGAAGTTTATAGTTAACATATGAGTTTATAGTTAACATATGATGTTTTATAGTTAACATATGCATTCTTGCCTACAGTAGTTGGTATAATTGGCCCGAAATCGAAAATATTATGTTAATTGTTAACATATATGTTAACTATAACAAATTTTTTCTCTCAGTGTAATAATACTTTAATGGATTTTATTCTCGCGTATATACGTAGCTTTCTCGAATTTCCTCTCGTGAACCTCGCTGACCTTTTAAAATCCAGCCATTCGGAAACTACCTGTGGCGCACCTCGGGATATCAGACCAAAGCGATCTCCTCGGAAACGAGCAGCGTAGTATTCCGCCTCCCTCTTTGGCGCACGACTACTACTCACGTTAATTCGATTCACGGCGGTGGTAGCGTCAGCGGCTTCGGCATCCTTTGCCCTCGTCGATCCACTAGTCTTGCACTCTCGTTATTCAGGAATTCAGCGTCGGGATCTTGCGAGAGTCGAGGGATGAATGGCGAATTGGGGTTTGCAGTTCTGCTAGTGCATGATGAATTGCGTTGGTCTTGCGTGCACGCGTTCAGTACGAGGTGACTGAGTGTATTGTATAAAGTGTGACGGTGGTAGGTGAATGTTAATAATGTTGTTAATTAAAGTTGTGGGTTCGGAATATAATATTCTTCAGTGTCTACTAGAAGGTGAACTTGTTTTAGAAGGGAATGGCAAAACACGTGTTTTGGTTCTGAAAAAGTAGAGGGAAGTTGTATAAGAAACTTATTGTTTGTAAAGGGAGAAGCAAATATTAATTATTGGATAGTATAATATTTCAAGTTTCTTGTAGAATATCGTAGAGAAGCAGTGGTGAAAAAGAAGGCTAAGATGAAAAACCCCTTGCAGCTTCGCTAATTCAGAGCAAACACTGGGAATTTCGTTCGGTAAATATTTGCCAGTGCAGAAGTTGCACACTTTCGTAAAAGTTAGATTACTTCGAAAGTGTTTTTACTTTCGTTAAATTGAAAATTATAGAAAAATCATAAAAAGATTCTGGAGTTGAAAGTATATTTAAAATTAAAAATTTTTGATGACGTGAAACTAGTTTTACTCGTTTCCAAGTCTAAGAATAAAATGTAAAGAAACAGATTGATATGGTATAATAAGATTCAAAATACACGTTCAAATTACTGATTCAAAAAGTGTAATTATAATATAAAACTCAGAATAACGCAATCACGGTGACTGACGTACATACATACCTATAGTTTAAAAAACACATAAAAATCCATAAAAAAGAAATTTCATAGAAACTCAATGTTATACCAAGAAAAAAAAATCCATAACATCATTTCGAAGAACCTCCCACACATGCCTTATATTTCCGCATCCACAAAAGAACAACACCGAGCCGCTGCGTACCTACACACAGGAAACTTTCCAAAACTCCATTTCCCCAACAAAATTCGCCAACAATTCAAACTTTCCTCTTCCTATTGCTCTTTAGCCTGCCGTTATTACCGTCCACGACTACATATACGCGTCTTTCGACGAAAATCATCACTGGCGAACGCCAACGCAAGAACACCTTTACTACCACCGCGTCAATCCACCACGCCCACATCCGAGTAGTAGTAGTAGTAGTAGCAGGTCGTATATCCTTTCTCTTCCTCCCACGCGTTGCATCTATAACGCTCAAAAACAGCCATGTTGCGTGAGGTGTATAGCATGCATAGACGCACAACACACGATGCATGTGCAGCCGCTGGCGATATTTACCAGCCTTCGCACATCGCAAGCTTTGTGTATACTACCGAGAGTGTGTGACAGGCTTTAATGAGGTTGAGAGGGGGAGAGCAACGTCAGGAATTATGGATGAGATTTTCGAGGTTGTCTTAGTGTTAGTGCTTGTGAGTGGATTTTTGTGTTTTCGAGGGGGTAAGGATGAAGATAAGGCTGTGCAGTTTTAACGTACTGGAGTTTTCGGGGGTAGCGAACGTGCGAGTAGTGGAGAAGTAGTGTAGGTTTAAATCATAGTTAGCTGGGGGAGGAAAGTTGTCTGAAGACGGTGAGATGTGTCGGGATGAAGATGTGTGGGCAGAAGTTGGTGTGGTGCATCGTCTAATGTTACCTATAAAATTAGCAGAAAATGATGGGGAATGAGTAGTTTTAAAAAAATTATATTACTCATTTTTTTAAAACAATTAATTAACATTATCTCAACGTAGCCACGGTTTTTAAATTTACTTTTTACGGATACCGTCTTTTATGCCAAACATAAGGATTCGTGTTGAACTTTCAATCAAATATTGAAGTTACAAACTACTTAATATTCGATATGCCAAAGTAAACGAAGAAAATTACGCTGGATCAAAATTGATATTAAAAAGCAAATCACTTGGCTGCTAGTGAAAATTTCTCGTTTAGAAGCCCGCATTATCCTAAAATATATAAAATATTCATTTGACAGGACGTGAACGGTGATATTTCCTTGTTACTCGTCTATTTTAATACAGTATAGTAGGTATACATCTGCTCTTTAAAGTTGAATTAATGTAACGTCACCGCGCGAGTGAATATTCACTGATTCGCGCAGTTTATAAATATGCATGAGCCCGTACACTTATTACTACGAATATTCACTAATTGCAGTCAAATTTAACCAATTCAGCGACAGCGAGCAAAGCGTGCATTATTAAAAAAAAAGGCTTGTAATTGATTTGTCAGTTACAAAAACTGATTATGCACAAAAATTGTATATCATTTTTCCTAGTTCGTTGTTGTTGAATAACAAATAATTTTGCTTGAAACGTATTCTGTATCGTTTAATTAAATTAAAAATTTACAAGGATCTAAATATTAGCATGAGGTAAGGACGTATATATATATGCCCAATCGTGTTATATCGATTTGCATAAACTATCAGTATTGCTACATAACGAGCTGTGTGCTCAGCTAGAGCGGCAGTGCCTAATGAATTAGCAAATTTGTACAGAATTTAATTATTACCTGTATAATGAGGGAATTTCCCTCGAAGAATATTATACGAAATTTCAGAGCTTAAATTGTCTTTTTATCGATTATTATGAAGTCTATCCAAAGTTCGCTGTAATAGTTATAGGTATATGAAATACGCTTCTGAGTCCATCTAATGTATGTACATACTTGGAGATCCGTGTATATTGAGTGTAGACATTACGCACTAATTCTATTTGAATAATAATTTGGAAATTATGTATTATCTTTTTAAAATATGAGAATATCAAACAAAAATATTGATCATTCTGGACACTACGTTTAACATCTAAACTGTTGTAACAAGAATTTTCGTTTGCATTTACATACAAAAATCATTCACCGAAAAGTTCTGCAAAATCATTGCATCTAAGGCAATTTCATAGCTCAAATGTTACTGCAACGAAAATTTCTCAAAGCATTCTATACTTTAGAAAAATCAGACCCAACAATACATTTCTGCTTGACAGTTCACATATACACACGCAGATATTTTGTTATTTGAAGAATGCCTGCCTATGTATATCATAAAATATATAAACTAGCAACGAAATTGTCTTATTGACACGACCAGTTTGCAAAAATGTTAGCATATAAAAAAGAAAACAATCAATATCTTTGTTTCATACAGCAAAAAATGGCAGATAATTATTATCAACTAATCAGTCAACAATCTCTCGACTCAGCATAGCAAGACACACTAATAAAAACAATCATAGCAATCAATAATTGACCACGACTACTGTTTTAATTAGTTTATATTACTATAGTGATTCGAGAAATTCTTAATCGATTAGTTGATACAATTTATTATCCATCCCAAAATTGAAAGGCACAAACTACTAAAAAACCTATCATATAGCCCAAACCAATGACCCATTCACTTACGATGCATCTTTTTTTATAGCGGCGACGCACCACGATTACCCACCGGAGGGTTCGGGCGTGCGCTCGGCCCACTGCAGCAGCGAGCCCCGGTTGACGGACAACGACGCCAGTCCAGGCCTGAGGCGGCGGGGTAGTCGACGTGGCCAGAGTGTCCATCATGCCCATCATCGTAAGGTTAACGCTTACCTCGACGTGCCAGACGCCAACTCGGCGCCTGTGCAGCGCGACGATCTCCTTGACGAGGATCTCTATCGACTGCGCAGCTTTAGTCTTACCAGTAAAGGTAAGAATTTCGAAATTTAAATTTTCTAATATTTGTTCCATTTCTATAACGTATCTTTGAAACTAGGATTATTGAATGTTTTAATTATTTTGGTATAGCGAAATTTTAATGTTTCAATGGTTTGGAACTTTGCTTATTTGAAAATTTCGAAGCTTCGAATCTCGACAGTCCTAGGTTGGGGATAAGAATGTGCTGTAGATAGGGGAGATTTTTAATGAAAAATTGAATTTTATTTGCTTAGAATAGTAGACAAATCTAGTTTGAAAATCATAGAGTGCTGGTTATTTGACTGAGAGCTTGGGTTGAAAGCAGAAATGATTAAAATGAGAACAATTGTCATTGGGAGTAGACAATAAGATGTGATATATGATTTGGTTGCAAAGTTTTAATAGTGATGTGGATCTGCAAATTCATTTGTCATTTCTTGAATGTCCATAGAAACGTAATTGAATTAAAAATTGAGAAATAAGTTTAATTTTCCTTTGTTTTTGTGTAGTCTTGAATTAGGAAAAGAAATTTATCGACGGTTTATAAAAAATTGTGGGAAAATCTTAAGCGTATCCTCTTTGTAAGTTAATTAAATAGCTTTAACAGGTATAAGGTTGTGGGAAAGTTAAAATTCTTAGGTTGAGGAAAAAGTAGATTCAAATAGTTTATATGAAGTCTTACAAAAAAGAAGTTAATTAAGATATTTACGTACTCATACTTTATGAAATCAGTTATACGATTAAAAATTTAACTAGTCGAGTGAATGATTAGACAAAGTACAGTCGAAATATTAACATAAAACCTTTGTTAAAAGCATTTATTGTACAATGTTTTAGTATTAATCTAACATCTCTTTATTGTAACATAAAGTTTATACAAATCGAAGAGAAATATTTCTTTTTCTACTAATTTTGATGAAATACACAACGATCCACAGGTTACTAATTTGAAGAAAGGTTTTACAATTAATTTATAATAGCAATTGTCGAAATATATTTTGATCTTGTATTATCCACGTGATTGTTAAAGATTAAAAATGTAAAAAACTTCTACGATCATTTGCAGTGAATTTTTTCATTAAACTTACAGCTTAACGATATTACAATGAAATAACAAGAAGTTGAATTGTAAACTCAGATTGCACTGCAAAAAACTTGTGCATGAAGAATATTGAAATTCACCCGAAAACCAATATTTAATATTCGAAATTATAAGTTATCGAGCTAACGCTTAAAATGAAAGACGCTTCCATTTCCTACTTTTACTTATTTTAAGCTTTGCTTTTTACTGCACGTAAGTGGAGTTTGTTGCATAAAAGATTAAAGTAGAACAGTAAAAATGGCAATTCTATTTCCTCTTCAGATTACAAAATTTCCTTGACGTAAAACTCTTCGTTGACCTCAACATTTTCATCTACAATAAATATAAAAGTTGAACTAAAAAAAGGAAAAAAATGCCGAAATTCGAATATAAAGACACTCAGTAAAAATGCAAGAAAGCAGATAGCAATTGTTACAAAACAAATGTTAGGTATTGGTACACGAGGAAATGCACACGTGTACTTTGAATTAGGCATCGGTGCCAAGAATAAAGGAAGAGAATTCGTTAAGCATTCTATCAATTAGGATGTAATTACACGCTGCCTATAATTATAGCGTTCGAAAATAAATGTATGTAGCACGAAAATAAATATGCGCTGTTGCCGAGCTAAAATTATTACACGCCATTTTTAATTTCGAAATGATTTCTCGTACCCGAAGTAGCAAATATACATTTTAATATATTGATTAGCATTTTAAAATAAAACACATTTTCCCTCATATATTTTGTTACAATTTAAGTTAATTAAATATTGATTGTTAGTGTACAGATAGAACGAATTTGAGATGAAATTCGTAAAATAATTATGATAATCTAAGTATCTATAGTACTTTGTCTACCTAAACCCAATTTCTCACAAGTGCTTTCATTTTATTAATCTGAAAAGCAAATCAGTGCCAGCTCACCAAAGTGAGCAAAGTCCTTAATAAAGCTTCTAACGTAATTCACTTTTTATTCAATAAAACGGGATAACCTGAACTAAAAAGCCATAATAAAAAGGAGCCCGCGTGATAAATCAATTAATCAACTTTCATACATGATGCGACTAAAATAATTCGATAAAAGGTATTTTAACGGGAATAAGTTTTTTTTAGTTATTAATCCGAATATTTTTTATTTTCAAAAGTGCTGTTTATATGAAACATTGAAATCTGTAATACATTATTTTGATCTAATTGCTAAATTTTAAATAGTCAAAGCATTCGAGTATTTATTTATTGAATATATTTACAAAACAGTTAAATTATTATATTTAACACATGCTATTCAGATTTATACATACAATCTACCGCTTTCTTTATAAATAAAGGTGATATAATACTGTAAGTGTTTGCTTTCCTCACTTTAAGAATATTGTACGCAACTTTTCGTCAGTTTTAAAAGAAGTCAACGAATCTTTTTGTAATAGAAACTAGGACTTTGTGTTACTGTTTAAACAGGTCCTAAATGTTTGGAACGCTACGAAACAAAGTTAAAGCTCCACTGTGGGAACAGCTTGGAAATTGAATAGAATAGGCAAGAGTTTGCAAATGTGGAAGTTTACATTTAATGTCAAAAGCTGCAGAAATGAAATACATTTCCAGTTTAGATTGTAATGAAATAATATAAAACGTTTCATAGAATGAACTTTTACTTGCTCTTCTGAAACAGTAAAAAAAAATATTCTTTCGTTGATTTGGGAAGTACTTAACGTTACTTTAGATGGCTTAAAACTGAAGTAACTTTACTCTTGGGATGAAAGATCTTATGATTTTAATGGACTAGGTACTTTTTCTTAGATTTATCAGTGAAGCTCACATAAACTATTCAAAAGAGCTCAACGAATGTCAGATAATTTAATTTAAAGGTTTCTCAGAAAACAGAAACCACGTATTATTTTGACATATTTTATCATATTTTAGCACATAATACAGGAATATAAGAATATTTCAGTTCGAAAGTAAAACCATATTTGTGCTATCCACAATTTATTATTCTTCCATAGTAATACCAAAAATAATATACATATTTCCTAAAGTAACAAATATATATGTATCATTAAAATATGATCGTTCGTGAAGAATAGAATTGATCCAGAATTTTTAAATTTTCGCTACACTAGCCCGCTCCATATTCAATACAAAGACATTTACGCTTGAAACCCATCAATTACCTCAACCCCTCTTCCACTCAGAATTCAAGACATAGAGAGAGATACCAAGCCCTGCGCAAACAACGCGATCCCCCTGAAAGATCTTCCGCTACGACGTAATTCGTAAAACCCGACGGAGCAGCGTAGTTTTTCTCTCTCTCTCCCTCTCTCCCTCTGTTCTCTTTGCTTCTCAAACGCACGAGACTCTATTTACCGACATAAAAGGAGAGCGCGCGACGCGGCTTTACGTCGCGAAATGCGGTAATGGCTCGTGAAAATCGAGTTGGAAAAGTTTTATGCTTTTGCGTCGATGACCGTCTTCTTGCGCCGTCGCAATTTCCATCTTTCTCGGCGAGCCGGAGCGAAGAAGCAAGCCGATTTTTCATTTTACTTCTGCCGTGTAATTTTCGCTTTGTTCCGTGCTGCGCGTGAGCTGTAGACGATTTAAAAGCGAGGAGAGAAACGTCGTTGCAGAGATGCTCGCTCGTGTATTTTATATAGGTATATAAGTGCGGATCTTTGAGGTCGAGGTTGGCAAGTGCGTAGATTATTATATTACGAGATATGTTAATGAGATGAAATTGGTTTTTTTAAGTGGATGGGAGGATGGGAGGTCGATTGCAAGAGCTTTTGCGTTGCCTTTGTATACTGTTGTTTCGATTGACATATTGTAGAAGACGTGTAAAAAGCTTTTTTTATTAGCGTGAAATTGTAGTTTGGATGTAGAAAAACAATTTAAAAGTGTTTCGGGAAATAAGAAAAAGTTAAGAGTTATTGTCACGAATATTTTATAATTGGAACTGTTAATCTGTGTATGTCACAGAATTATTTAAATAAACATATCGATCAATTTGGGTAAATTAAAAAGTTGTTTAAATAACTAACTTTATCAAAGGATTTGCTATATTTAATGTCAAAAAATATATGCACAAATTCTGGCTTTGTCTTTTTCTTCAATTAGCAAAAACCATAATTTTCTGCTCTAAGGTTAGCTCAGCTTTTCACGTATGCACTGCAAGTTCTCGTACTTTTCTAATGGAATGGTGCTCCTCTTTAAAAAAAAAAACGAGAGAGAGTACGCTCTATTTGCGGCGAAATAACAAAAGACGAAGCAGAACGCACGGAGTTATAAAAGTTATTTTTGCTTTGAATTTGTAAAAGTTTTTCCATGCGAAAGCGTCTATTTAAAACTTCATCGATAGATAATGATACGGTTTGAAAATGGGGCTTTTGAAAGTTAAGTGGAATATATTTTATGGTAGCTTTCCTTCTTTTTGCATTTTTATTGTAGCTAATTATAAATTTGTATTTATATTGAATTTACGTATCTCATTCAATGTATTATTAATCATAATCAAGAGAGTCGTAACTGTACTTATTATTCGCAATATCAGCAGCTAAACGTTAGACATTTAATTTTTTATGTCTCAGAAGCTATTTTCAAATTTTTTTAAAGAATAAGAAGATTTTAATATTTTAAATTATATTAAAATCTTATGAAAATTATATTAGTAAATGTATTTAATTAAATATATTTAATTTCTCTTCACAACTTTTAATTAACATATCTAATATTAATGTTTCATTTAAGGGGATTATCGACAACCTATAATATCTTAAAAATGAAAATTTCAGGACGGAATAAATCAATACCATTCTACATACATACATATAATAAAAAAAAGTTACTATAATCGATATTTACTTTTTTCCATACATACAGTCGGAATAGTTCTGCACATAATACGAAAAATTATTATAACCTGTAAAGCTATAAGTTTTTTAAAATCCAAAATTATTCGAAATATTTAATAATGCAAAGATATAAAAAGTATAAAAGAATATAAAATGGTCATATAAAATTCTCCCTTTTTACGGGATCACTGAATTTCATATGAATTTTACACAGTGAATAATATTATCCGCACTTACGTTTCAGTATATCATATTTTTCCAGTTTGCTTTCTTGCCACAAAGGTATTGAATGTACAAGCACGGTTAATGCGAAGTATAAATACTTTTTGTAAAAGATATCAGCAGAATTTATAAATTGAATGGTAGAAGAGTTTAAATATGATTTACAAAGATATATTTTATTAAATTTATAAAAATCTTGCTATTATTTCATTTAAGATATCATTACAATTGTAACGAATCTTGATGTGAAATACAGTGCTGTAATGACAATGGATGTAAGCGACGTGGAGGGCACGAGAGTCTCGAAGGATTTGTTTAATTAGATGTCTTCCTTAGTGCCGAGGTAAGGAATTGCAATCCATTCGTCTGCGCTTTCTTGGATTCTCAATTGTTGTCCTTGTCGTTCAATTCATTCTCAAGTCTCATTTCAAAGCCCCTCATTGTTTACTGTTTTCTGCAATAAATAATTTCCCATTGTCCAATATTTAACCTAAATTTCGTATATTGTGTCATAATTATTACAAAAAATAAAAACAACTTCTAAGTCTTCAAATTTTGAATATCTCAACAATGCGTCTCTTATTTAAACATTGGTTCTAGCGTCTCGACAGCTCAGAAATTCACGACAATTCAATCATTTTTGTAACATTTTATAAATATATATACACATGTACCTCATCTAATGTGTCAAAAGCCTTGGGCAAGATCAATAAACGAGTGTTGTCTTATATGCAAGCGCACATTACGTGTGAATTCAATAAGCTTGGTAAATGCATCCACTCGAGCGTGTTTCTCTTTGAACAAGTGGTGGTAAATAGTCAACTTGTGATAAAATTCAGTCGATGGTTATATATGCGCATATATACTTGTAGCTAAAACTATGATATTTATATAGAACTCATCAACAGTTTCATCTGTTTACTACATACAGATCTAAGCATTTTCGTAGATTAATTAAGGACCAAGTCGAGCATTACGAAGACAATGAATGCGACTGTTATTTATCTTAGTAAAGTTGACGTCGATATTATTCTACGGAAAAGATTCATTATCTATAGGTATCATAGACTCTGCGTTCAGACATACTAAGAACTATTCATCCTCGTTACGATACTCCATTATCACAACCATTTCTTCTCATAAATCTGCGCGCGAATTGAATAAGAAATAATTTTCATAGCATAAAATATAACAAACAATTTCAAACTCTTCGAATAAACGTTCGGAATCGTCTCACTTGCACTTAGAACCATCACTACGTCGTTTGCTCTTAACTGTGCCCTGGATAAAAAACTTTAAAACTTATCTCCTTTCGTTTACGATTGTTATTTACTTAAAATAACTTGAACATTCGAGGCAGTCGTTACCGTTACGTCCCATTACTCGTCCCTCGCTCGTTCACTCCTCCACGAAGGTCGTTTCCATTTTTCTTCCTCCCTACCCGTATATGTACACGTCGCCAGTCGTTTAATTTTTGCACCCTTTTGTCCCCTCTCTATTTCCACATGCCACTGCTATATAATCTCGTTTTCCGATCGCGAAAACGTCCACATTCGTCATCTCTACCACGTTACAATAGCAGCAGTTTGAACCTCGTTACTCTGCAATTTTCCGTTACATTCGCGGATTAATTCGTCGCTGCCGCTTTGTTTGCTCAGCACTAATTCTGGTCCATGTAGGCGGAAAAAATTTCTTTTTGTCCTCGATGCGAACTTTTTGTGGCCGTGGTTTTGTTTGTGATGTTACTATCAGTTAGCTGCGTTATTTATGTTCCATTTCATTTCTTCATTTAAACTTTTGCGCTTGAAATATAATAGTTATACTGTTTTATGTAACGATTACAAGCATAAATTACAAACATAAATTACACAAGAAGAAAGCAAAATACGAACACCAAAGTACAATTTTACGACTAATATTTTCGGCTGGGCAGAGTTAACATCATACAAATCCCCCTTGAATTTAAAAAACTTTAAAATTATCCATCCCCAGAGTACGAAAAGAAACGCAAAACTTTTTCATAATAATAATAATACCGTACACTCATCGATCCATACACCGTGTCTCTCTTTTTCTCCTTTCTATAATCCCCACACAACTATACCACACAGCAACTTCTCCACTCGCGATGACGATCCATTATACCCTCATCCCCGCCACGAATTAATCGGGCCCGGCTTTTTATCTTCAGGAAAATTCACCTCGATCAATCGCTATAAGCTATCGTGCCGTACACACACGCGTATGTATGTACAGAACTGCACAAAAAGAAGCAAGCAAAAAGCCCTACGTTAATTCATCAAACGCGTTCGCACGCTGACCTCGTTCATCAAGCCGCGGAGCAAAACGCGATTTCCTTTCTTTTTTTGCTATATATATACACACACACACACACACACACACACACACAGCGAAAGGAGACATATGTGTATTACACGTGGTAAATTTTCCTCTAAATTCTATACGGTAGTACAAAATTCTCCAGGTTTTTTTTGTTTCGCAAGTTTACGCGTTCCGCGTGTCTTTCCGGATTACGCGGTTTTGCTACGACGACGCGCGGATACAAGAGAAAGGTGAGAAATGGAAGAGACTGGATTTCTTGAGAACAGACGGTGAGTGACGATCATTAGAGACGACGCGAAGGTGCGAGAATAGATCCTCGAGCGCCGTTTCCGTCGTCGTTCTTTGCAGCTCTCTTTTTTTACCGAGAGGTTTAGTCGTGCGTTGTTCCGCGTAGTGGGAAGATGTAAGTGAAAAATAATATCGCGGGCGCCGGTCTATTTCTACTGTGGGCGGTGTTGTTGTAGTGTCTCGACTTATTGGATTTGCTAGATGTGTCTGTATTGTGTCGGGATGAAGAACTGAACGTTCTGAAATAATTATTTTATCATGTGATGTGTTATTAATATAAGTAAAAATATATATAGAAATGTATTTAATTTGTTAAATGAAGGAAAATTTTAGTTATGAAAAAGAAATACAATTTTGTTTGTTTAATTTTATAACCAGAAATGTACAATATTTTTGTTTATACTTGGTTTCTGAAATTTGATAGATTTAAAATTAAAAAAAAGGCGATCTGTACCTTAAAATAATTTTCGTATTTTTGTATTGTATACGACATAAAAGTCCATTGAAACCGGCATATTTCATTTAACTTACGACCATTCGTTATATACCAACCGTTAACAATTTCCAAATTCATCGTCAATTTTGCAAACGACCAAATCGAAATCCCCATATATCAACAACATAGCAACACATCTCCCACCTATTATTCCCTTCGATTGCAAATCAAATTGCCGCGGTGCCGTAACCAACATTACATTAATTCATCAGCCAATCTGTCAATATTTAATCAACGAATTACCCTCTCGTCACGTTCTCTATACATCCCCGCATTTCGTATCCATGAAATCTAGAATTTACTCAACTCCACTCACACCCACAACCAGATCTGCGATTATTCCATCGCCATCTTCGGTATATTACAAGACTTCTACATACACACATACGTATACATACGCACTATACGCGTGTGCATTATTCAACGGAAACGCAGCCACGCAGGAATCGCTGATAGCTTTGCGGTACGCACACACGCGCGTCTATCGTCTATACGGTACTATAGTGAAATCTATCGAATTGCAATTCACGTTTATTCTATATCTATATATCTATATATATCTGTAGTACGTGTGCGGGGGTGAAATAGGTATTTCTCATCTCAAAAATCAATTATAAACGTTGTCGAGCGTTGCAAGCGAGATTGAATATTGATCCCGGACGGGTAGGCGGTAGCTTTTTTCTTTTTTAATTAATAATACACGTAGGGTGAGGTAGTGAGGAGAAAAATGCGTTAAGTTATTTTTCACAGCCGCATAATTAATATGCCCGTGGGTTGAATAGTTTGGCGGCGTGGCTGTGCCAAGAATCCGGTAGTATCGAACGAATAAATATAAGCAAGGTGCCTACATGTACAGTGTACGTATATATATAAGTGTGTAGTGTATGGTTATGGAAGAACCCTGTGGGTGTACACGTAACGTGCTTACATTGAATTCGTTATTGTGTTGACAATGAAATTAATATTTCATAAGGTTTTGGTAGACCGAAGATTTAATCGGTCTGGCGGTTGGATGATCAGTTTTAGGGTTTGGAATCGATGGTTTCTGGACAACATTACGAAATGATTATTTCGGTAACAATGAAAATTTTGTTTTCTTTACAAAAGACTAGTATAGGTACAATATTTTTATAGTTGAATTATAAATCACGTATTTAATATATTTATATTTATTTATATTTTATGTAAATTTAAAAATATACGAGTTTCGTATTTAGGTTTTCATGAATAAAAGGCGATGATATTTTTTTTCAATAATTCTAATAACGTAATGGACTTCGATCTCGGATGCTTTACGAAAATTCATGCCAAGTATTAAGAAAAAAAAGTATACTTTTCTTTCATAAAAACTTCCGAGTATATACATACATTACGTCTCTTTGAACTATGAATAGCTGGACAACGCTAATTTTGGCATTAGACTGAGCTATTTGTAATCGATACCGAAGGCCGTGTATTTATATAATGTAAAAAGCACGTCATTCAATTTTGTAAGTTTCAAAAGAACGGTAATGGAGAAAAAATTCTCTTTTGCGCGCTTTTTGCATTCGATTTTCAGTGTTATTAAAAGCATTGTTCAAATTATTTGATTGTATTATGCTTTTATTACTAACGATACTTTATCTTAATTTTTAGTTTCCATCCGTGTTATCATTCCACAACTGTACCTACATTTGTCAAAACACCACTTTTTAATTTCACTAATGAAAATAAAAGATGACGTAAGTCGAGTATGAAAAATTCAGTACATAAATCCGTAACCAGGTCTCCGACCTTCAAATAATGATTCATTTAATAACCCACCTAAATTCAAGGTCCTTCCTCTACCTTCCAACTCTCCAACCTCCATTAATACATTACTTTTCAGTCTCATAAAAAATTCAAACCCTCAAAACCGTCCAACCCTGTAAAAATTGACCCTGTAAAGATTGCTATCTATACGTAAAAAAAAAATCTTGTCCATCCGCCGCGAAGGATATAAACGGCAATTGGAAAAGCACCGCACGTTTCGCGTTCGATCGATCCGTAGCATATCGCACAACGTTGACGGATGGACATCGATATCCCTTCTCCCATCCGACTGGTAGCAACGAAGAAGAGGGAAAACATCTTTTCCTAGCTTCCTTCTTTACTTGTTTTCAAGTGTCGTTCCTCTTACTCGAACAGCAAACTCTTCTCCTGCTCCTTCTTCTCCTTCTTCTTCTTCTTGTTCTTTTGGGACAAGAGTATATACCTGATAGGTAAGAGGCCGATGGAATATTTATCGTCTGGTCCACGTATTTATATTCATTTATTCAGGAATTTTTCGCGAGCTTCGCTTTCTCGTCGTTTCTGGTGAAGAAGGGGAGGAAAGCGACAATTAATGAGCTCGCGCCGAGTGCGAGTGTACGCAAGCAAGTGCGAACAGCTGTTGCGTAGAGACCGATGGGCTTGCGATTATTCGACGCACAGTTCATGGGGGTTGATAACCCCCTCGAGAATGAGGGTTCGGTGCTCTGAATAACGACGAATTCGCGATGACTCGGTTGTTAGACTTGTTTGATCCGAAAAATTTGTATACGTTTTAGATTAAATTAGCACCTCATTTGGTGATTAAAATTACAGGTTTATATTGCTGAATAATGACGAATAAATCAGTTTTTTTTACAATTAATGAATTTTTGAACTATTTAACATATTTTTGCATTATGTACTCAAAATAAGTAGAAAACAATTGACAACTTAGCTCAGCGATAAAAAAAAATTGTCTAAAAATACTAAGAGGTAAATATTAAAATGTCGTCAGGTATATGGTTAGAAACATGCTCCGATATTCTCGTAGAGTAAAGTTACTAAAAAATTACAGCTTTTATTTAAACCTTTACCGGTTTATAAAAAGCTATGTAGTTAAGGAAAATATAATAAGCAAAAATAAGAGTATTTAAATTATATCCCTGTAGAAAATATATTCTTGTATCGATAAAATACCAAAAAATCTAATAGTAAGTTAAGTTAAATAATTATTAAAAAGGAAGATTTCGTGCAAACTTAAACAACAGCTTGTAATGTCATCTATATTTTCTGAACTTACTTCCATCTTTTACAACATTCCATTTACAAAAAAAACACTTCATTTTTGTATCTCCTAAATTAACTACGTAACCCAAAAATCTAAATTCACCCCCACACAACCCAAACCAATTTCAATCAATAAAACTCCCCAAATTCAGCAGCATAAAAAATCTCTTGCACCATAGCCTCAAAATTTCTTTAAAAACAAAACGACGCTCTATATACTTGACCCGAGTCACTTTTTTCTACTCCACCTCACAGGCATGCCCAGCGCACTCTGCAAGTCACACCGCTTAATGGATTTAGCTTTTAGCAACCAACGACGACGGCGTCGTCTCGAATTGCACGCGCTTACGTCTATATTTCACCGTCACAACGGGCCTCTACTTCCGTTCCGGACGTTTATGACGCGGCTAATCGAAAAATAAACCGTCTAAATAGCTTCAACGTAAAAGGAGTGACGCGGTCATTGTAAATAACCGACTGTTGTGAATTCGACAAAAGGGCTGGGGAATTATATGGAGATATTAAAGAGGAATGACTTGACGTCAAGCGAGGTTTTGGTTGACGGGAAGAAAGTGACGTGGAAAAACGGAAGAAGAGAATGTTTACGTAAGGAAGCTTTCGCTTATGAAGTGGTTATGTCATATATATATATATATATATATATATATATGCAGTTTGAATATATAACAGTGATATTTTCATTTTGTGCTGTTGCGTTGCGTTTTATAGGTGAAAATTGTTCTGCATACAAAGGGGAATGAAGTTTTGTATTATAAATTTATCAAGGGGTTGGATTGATTGGAAACGAAGCAACGGTTATGTCTTTATCGAGAACCATTCAATGAGTATCTTGACAATTTATATTAAATAATTTATATACGAAAATTATTTTCCGATTAATCAAGCAAATTTCAATAAATCACTCACTACTGATTTCGAAAATTCATTACGATTAACAATACGCTAAAATATTCTATGTGTGTGTGTGTGTGTGTGTGTGTATATATATATATACACATATACATATATACACACGTAAACACATATCATTAAATTTGCGCACGTTTGATAAACAAACAGAAAAAAGCTTCTACGACAATAAACCTCTTTTTTTATCCAACCAACTCTGCATCCAATTAGAACCGACATTCCCAGTAGCCCTTGTATATATATATATATTTTCTCAAAACCTAATAAACCAGATATCAAAAGGCATCGTTACCCGGAAACCGACGTACATACCCTTTGTAGAGTGGCATAGAGGCATGTAGAGTGGTATAGCGAAAATAAAAAAAAAGGGGCCGCGGTAATAATTAGTATCCCATATATGCGCGCATAAATAGCGAAATAGACCGTGAGAGAGGGAGAGAGAGAGAGAGAGAGAGAGACGGGGACAGAGCCATTGTTGTCTCGCGCAGAATGAACTCACACACCCACCCGTCGGTACAAGTGTATATATACATATACGTAGCGTATGCGCGACTTAGTTTCGCTTGCTTCATTAACTCGATACGGCAACTCTCGCGTGTATATATGAATATGTCGTGTAAAAATGTGTATTCAGAAAGGGAGAACTGTACATGTATATATAACGTATACATAGTTTTACAAGTGGGGTGTATTTGCGCGAGTGCTGATGCTGTTAATGCTTACGTGGTATATGTAAATATATACGTATATTACATCCTACGCGGGTATTGGAGAAAATTTATCGGTTTGATGACGTTGCGGCTGTGATATTTATAATTTTGAAAAGGTCATTGTTTATGGTATAAAATAGTATTTTAAGTCTACTTGCTAAGAGTTATGTCACGTCAGAGATAGAGTGTTAAAGATGTAGTTCGTTTTTTTTTTTTTTTTTCAAAAGAATTTGAAAATATATTGATTAGCTTTGATATAGGAAATGACATGACTTAAAGTGTATAGTCAAATTTCGAATTCCAGTATTGATTACGGACTTGACATTAAGTATTCAACATGAAAATTGTCAGTTAAAACGCATATGTTCCGAATATAATTTTTAACGAGGATCAA
Source organism: Torymus texanus (assembly GCA_036873485.1). Taxonomy (NCBI): domain Eukaryota; kingdom Metazoa; phylum Arthropoda; class Insecta; order Hymenoptera; family Torymidae; genus Torymus; species Torymus texanus. The sequence continues at coordinate 16,810 of JAYJLV010087046.1, read as the reverse complement.
AAGTGAGATATACAGTGAGGTCATGTCGTTTTTAGTTAACGTTCCGACACTAATGAACTTATTTTCAATGCGGCAATTTTCGTCATATAATTAAGGAATATTGAGTTCGTCACAAACCAATTAGTAGCTCTTTGAATCGAAAAAATTTATAATTATAATATAATCCAGCTGATTAAATTAACTTTTCATCCTGTTTATATACAATTTGCCAAATTCAATATAAGGAAGAAAAAAAAAACATTTAATTCCTACGAAATTTTTACCCCCAGACTCTTAATTCTCACCCGCGGCTTGCAACTCCTGCGCCTTTCCACCTCGTTTTTTACCTCTGGCAAACCGGAGGTGGCACATCCGCGCACGTATATACACACACACACACACACACACACACACACACACACACACACACACACACACACAGTTCACGGCGCACATATATGCGAAAATCGGAAATTCGATTTAGACGCCCGCGGGTGCGAGCGAGCGAGCTTGCGATCTTGGGGGAGAGGACGTCAACGCTGTTGTGCGTGTATATGGAATTACCAAGCGGGTATCGGGGTGGAGTAATGTTATTGCGTTATAGAAGAGTGAGGAGGTGTCGTGAACAGAGACAGAGAGAGGAAGAGGGAGCTTTCTCCTTGCGATCTATTGAATTTCGGCGCTTTATTGATTTAGACGAGGAGTGGTGGTGGTGGTCCTTTTTTAGCTTGGTTGGATAATTGGGATGGATTTTATGTGATTTGTGGCAAAGTGTGTGATTCGATGGTATGTTCGTATTTTGTAAAATATTAACGAAATTCGCCGTGAAATTGTTGTACTGTGGTAACTCGTGCGAGTTGAACTGAAATTTTTACTCGGAGCACGGGAATTTTTCTGAAAATTGGATTGTGATATTGTTTCGAAGCTGTACCGAATTATTATACTATGTTCAATTATTTTCAAGCTATAGATTTTGCATTCGAAATATCTTTTTTTTTTCTTCGACATTTTAATGAATATACAGATTTTAAAGTAATAATAAATTGTATTTCTTTTAATTTTAAATTAACAGAACTCGTAAAATTAAATAACTGTATTAAAGGCATGCGTTAAGTAATTAAAATTTAAGAACTTTTAGATATAATGCATCGTATGATATTGAATATATAGACTATATTTTTAAATTTTGTAGCTATAATTTGATGCAATAATCAAGTGGATTACGACAGATTTCAGATTTAATGACATGAAAGCATGTTCCATCAAAGATTATTATGACGGAAAAATGGATTAAATTAATGGATTTAATGATATATAACGTGTAATGGAAAATATACACTGCTGGAATATAATTTTATTACAAACGCTGACTACAAACTAGATATTTTAGGGAATTATGGTTGCGCAAATTCGTTAGAACTTTGAGCAAATATGAGCTTTCTCGAAAATTTATAAATGTATTCATTCATTTGAATTTGTGTTACCAAAATATTAATATTAATAACACATAAAGTATTTCTAGCTCAAAATAAATCTCTTGTTAATCGTACCCAATCACTATTATAGCTATTTATAAAATGGCAAAACAACTAACCTCGTTTCCAAACAACTACCAATTACTGCTAGATACAAATTCAATTAGCCGTTTTAATAGTTTACATGGCGTCATTTAACTTCGACTGATTTCCCAGATTCGAATTTATGCATAGCATTTTAATTCAATCCTTTCCCCTACGTCGAAGCGAATATCTAATTACATTTCTTATTGTGCGTTCGCGAGTCAAGCAAAAGTGTGTAATCCATTTGAAACTCTAGCAAAAAGTTTGTTTCTCATCGTGATTTTTATTGACTCAGCACAACTAACCCGAGTTTAATGGCACCCCCGAGTTCGACTCGTTCTGGCCAACAATGATGTTACGAAAGTTTTTCTTGAAATTGCAATTTTTTCCGCGAGACATAATACTCAATGTTTTTTCGGAAATTACTAAACTTTACAGTACTTCTTGGGAAACTTTTCTTTGTCAGGAATCTTACATCAACGTATTTCTATTTCAAGTACTGTATATTTATTTTTCTTTTTGATTTGATCTGTTATATATTTTTTTTACTTTCGTTTCTGAGTGTTACCACTTAACATTTTACTTTTGAAAGAAGTTGGAAATTATATTTTATCTTATTTTAAATAATTTATTTGGCCAAAGTTTTATCATTTTACTTTATTTTCAAACTAGTACGTCTTATAAAAATACTAATCGAATTACTCAAAAAATTTCTAAGCGTAGTACTTGAATATACAGAGGATCTTACTTATTCTTAAAATATTCTTAAAAAAAAAGTAATTTACCTAACTATTCAATTTTTTCAAACTGCAAATGAGAAGTGATCCTCAAATCCATATATTCGTACAAACCATGCAGTATAATAGATGAAAGCAGTTACTCGAAGCAATAATGACGACCTTTCATCGGCAATATCTAATTATTAATACTTCATTAAAAGGAACCCAGTGACGTATACATTTTTTTTCTCTTTCCTCAGACTTCCTCCCTCCTCCCTTCTCCCCCCTTGCAAAGGGAATTGCTCTCGGCGCTTGTAAGGCAGATGTAATTTCGTTTGGTATCGGCAAAATGCAAATGTATAGCCCGCGAGCTACTGATGAGTTCAATCAGGTCTCGAGTTGTCTCGGCAAAAAACTTAATTTCTACTGGAGTGGCCTGTTTTATGTTCCATGGTAGAATATGCTGTCGTGATTGATTCTATCGAAGAGTTTGCGAAGTTCGATGTATATAAAAAGGCAGTAGCTGATGAGTACACTTGCCTGTGAACTGAGCTTAAAATTGAAAATTATTCGTTCGATGAAGTTAATTTTGCATGATATACTGAGCTTTTATACTGAGTAATTAAATCAACCTTTACAATGGTATTGTTATAAATATTGACATAAATATTGTTAATATTATACACGCGGTTTATGGAAAACAAGCTTTTATTACATATTTTCATGATGAAAAGCTTCCTTGAATTCTGTGTGACAAGGTATTCATTTTTATTCGAATAAACATATAATGTATTGTCATCAGCTTTAGTTTTATTACGGTTTCAACAGTTTTTATTCAATTACTGCAAAATAGCTGGCAACCATGGAGGAGCGACACAGCATCAGCTGCAATTAATAGACCCGAAGCTTTCACGATGATTCGATTGGGTAGAAGTGCTTTCGGTTTAGTCTCTGTACTGTCAGTTACAAATGAATTATACCTCTCAATCCAAAACCATTAGCAATCAATCACATTATGATGACACATACAAATTCATACAATGCATTGTGTACATGTGTAAAGCAGGGTTGATGTGGGAATTACTTTGTCCTATCTTCTATAACGCAAGGATCGGTAATAAATGATGCTGTCCTTGTTTAGAATCTTAGATGATTAATGAAAAGTATAAGCAACTACAAAGAACAAAATTACCTACAAAATACAAAAGTGTTTTTATTTAAACCAAAATTATTTTTAGTTTTGCTCACACAATATCTAACTCGAAATAAAGAAAATCAAAGCAAAACATTCGCATAAAACGCAATAGAACGTCTCTATCAGTCCGACGAAATCCCATTAAACCTGACTTTTATTGTCGCGCCTTTACAACGCGCGTATGTAAATACGCCTTTCAAATTTCCCGCGCACGCGCTAAAACTCCCCTTCCTACGGGGTAACAAAATGTTTACTCTCTACTTAGAGACGTTATCTCGTAAATTTACTTGCGAACTACAATAGTAGTATAGCTTTGCAGATGCATACATACGTCTATGTAGACTCCTCCAACATTTCTACCGCGTGTTTTAGTTTCGATTCGCCAGCCGTAAACAATGTGTCGAAAAATAGACAGACGAACGGCTCATTTATCTTACACCGCGTGCGCCGGTGTGATAGAAATACTTTACAGAAACGAAACGTTATTGTGACAATGCGAGAGCGTGCCGAGCTTGTTCAGAGCCGATGTATAGCTGTGAGCGGCGTGATTTGTTTGAACAAGTAATTGGATTGTTGATGTAAGACATTTATGCGAGTATGTCGGTGTATAATATAACAGTCGGTGCACCGCACTGACTGTTTATTTATTAATTTTAATATGTTTGTGTGTACTATAATATTACTGAAACAAATAACTATATTATTGTATTATTTTAATTGATATATTAACTTATCAATTTTCACCTATTAAATAACAACTTAGTTTGTTGTTATTGTCGATTTCAGATTTGTTTTTTCATAATCATCTATTGTTTATTGGAACTATTCATGTCAAACTCTTAATTTGCTCAAAAATGTGCTTTATTTTCAATCGATAAGTTACTCGTTTACATATAAAAATTATTCATAACCTCAGCGACCATTGTTACCATTTTTGCAAATTATTATTTGAAAGAAAACAATGCGCAATCTGTTCTGCCTAATTTGCAATCGTCTGTCATGCAATTTAATCGAGAAAAAGCGAATCCTTTGTTCGACCCTTGAATTCCGTGAAAAGGCACGTTACAAAGGAATAAGTAATTAACGGTTTCTTCGTATTTTTTTTTTGCTGTTTTTAATTTGATCCATACGTATATACAAACATTTAATGGATTGAATTACAATAAAACGAGCGTAGGAGATTTCGTGTTTCGATAGTGCTGTGAAATAAGATTTTATCAACGCTGATGATTTTTCCGAATGATCTCGTCATGATTCGACTGACGGTATTCGAGTCGCTCCATTTTTTTCTTTAAGATTGTTTGGTTGGAAGGAAAATCATAAACTGGTTTTATTTCTTTGCTTATGCCTTTTATAAGTATACCGAGCTGAGTTTTATGGGTCCAAAGTGTAGTTATGGCTGTATAGGCAACATTGAATTCGTGTGTCTTACCAAAGTATGACTGTTACTACTTACTCGGACATTCATACTTGTTAGACAAATTTGTTTTTGTTTATTTAGTATAAAAAATGAATTTAAATTTTAAGGAACGCACATTTTTAATTATAACAAAAATCTTTGATTTTATAATTTAACATATCGTTTCTAACTATGAAAATTTAATTAAAAATGTTACGAATCTTTAATACCAAACCTAACGGAAAGTTTTTTCTTTCGTCCAATTCACTCGTAATATTCATTCATGTACTACTATCGAACTCGGAAATTCAATCGGAAAGAGATATCGATAAGATAGTAATCGAATAATATAGATTGGATGAAATTTTCTTTTTTTTTTGCCCATGCCTAGTCAAAAAGCACTTGGCAGTTTTTTTGCCCAAGTGCTCGACAATCAAGCAAAGTGATTCAGAGTTACCGTAACATGTACATTCGAAATGTTTTACCGGGAGTTCGTGTGAGCCAGGCTTGAATTGACGCAGGGTATATAATTTCGAGGACGGTAATCAAGTTTTCAATCTGATAGAAACGTTTTCCAAATATACGCTGTACGGTTCGCAACTAACTGTAATATTCTGTAGGAAACAGAAATTTATTTATAGGAATAGTCTATAGTGTACTCCGGTATCATGCAACGCTTTCTTTTTATACAGGTTAAAAAAAGTAACAAACGAATCGTGTATCGTATATAACATAAAAGTAATCAAAAAAGTATAATGAACGTTTAATTTTGTAACTATGTTTAGATATTATATCCAATATAAATACCAAATTGATACATATGTCTTTAAAGGTTGTTTGAATTATCAGAACAGTAAGTTACGTAGATGTACAATTCTATGAAAATTCATTTCCTGTAATCAATAGCCATATTAATTGCATACCGGAGCCATATCCGTGTATAGACTAATAGAAATACTTGCAGTACCAAAACCATTGTATTCCTACATAACTATATTCAACACATAAAAACTTGCAAAATTAGAAAACCTTTCTCTATTTTCGTATCTTCTCTCCACGAGCCTATATATACGAACTCTTATCTCCCCTCCCAAAAAAGTAAAAAAAAATACTCCCCAACGTACAATCATCATGTACCCTACCCTTACACACCTTATCAACCAATTAACTAACATACACTTCTTCTTCTTTCTGTTTCTCCATGCTACGCGAACCGGACATAGGTGTCATAAACAGAGGCGACTCGTTTCGCAAGAAGCGCTCACGATCCAACTCCCTAGCGCCAGCGGAAGGTGAACCCGCGGAGGACAGTAGCAGTGGTGGTGGCGGTGGTAAGCAGCAGGTTGCAGCAACGCCTCCTAAAGAGATCAGTTCATACAATGTAGCAGTACTCGGAGCCCGAGGCGTCGGCAAGTCAGCACTTGTAGGCCAGTTCATGTCCAGCGAGGGTATCAACGCGTATGAACATGTGCGCCAGAGAGGTAAGTAAGAGTGAGTGAGAGAGTGATAGTGAGGGAGGTTAGGTGGAAGCATTATAGTTTGGTGGTTGTTGGAATGAGGTGGTGTTATTGGTGGTTTGGTTGGTTGTATTGTACGGGGTGATATTTACTTGATGTGAAGGGTGAGAGATTAGAGAAGTAAGCTGAAGTTTCTGAATTTCAAGTAAAGCTGGGAAGGGATTGAGAGAGTAATAGATCGTGATATTGTAGTTTATTATCTTTGAAATAAATTTGAAGAATATAAGAAAAATTAATGACGAGGTGGATTGATAGTTCAATGATTGCTATTTCAATAATTCTATATTCACTTTGTTATATTACGTAATAATACGATTTAATATATTATACCGAAGTTGAAGTACAAAACTACCTTCTATTGTAACATTAACAATAACTTTCGTCAATTTCAACTTTCGATTCTGAGAACTGAAATATACTTTTCCGTCCCATTGTCCAATAAATGTATAAATCAAAGCCAACTTACGACGTTTCGCTCAATCCATTTCCATAATTCTCAATAAGTATACCCACTCTAAAGATATCCATTCTTTCGTAAAAAAAAAGAAAATTTTCTTTCAAACGCAGCTTAAAGCTTATAACAACCGTCCTTTATATATTATTCTCCATCTCTTCCAATCCTGCATTAAAAATCAAGGCTGAATTAAAACCTAACCAGCCACAACGTACAAAACCATCGTGCGACTCAATTAAGCGGATAAAGCCACGCGGCGCTTATATCGCGGAAATTTCACTGCTAATCGGAATAGACGCCGCAACGACGACAACGACGGCGACGGCTTTGTATCGTCGCCGGCACGCCTCGACAATGAAAGGAAGAGGTGGTGGTGGTGGTGAACGCCGGCAGCTGACAAGTGCTATCGAACCTCGGCCCCGTGCTCGTGTAGTAATCGAGTGAAGGGTGTTTTTTTAACACGGGTCTTTTCAATTTGGAGTAGGTGTGTGTGTAGGGCGTGTGATTGGTTAATTAGTGGACGGTTGGTGATTTCGATTAAAGGTAAATATATATATATATACGTGTTTTACGAGTAGATGTATATATAATTATTGTAGGTATATTGAATTATGAAGAAAATAAAGTAGGAATTATGTTAACTTGAATAAGCTGGGGTAATTATTGTATTATCAGTAGATCTTTTAATTAGTTTTTTAAATTAAAGTTTAAATCGTTTTCTTGACCTTTCTGAACCAGACTGGCGAATTCTCGAAATATATAAGCGCGCCTGCACGTAGTAAGAGAACACGGAAGAAAATGTAAAGGACGCGCGACGGGAAAATACGTCTTATAAGAGAAAAAGGTTTTCGTTTCATACTTTTACAAAAGAAAAAGAGTTAGAATTCGATCATTGAGTTGAAAAGAGTGCGCGAAGTTTGTTGCACATTGCAGCTATCTGCAACAAAAGATTCCGCTTTGGTTTAGCTGAAGTTTATCACAAATTTTTTCGAGGCGAACTTTTATTTGTATTCTTTTAAAGGTACGCAGAATATTAGTTGAGAGCTTTCAGTAATGATAAATAAATCCTCTTAAAATTATATCCTTCGACAATTTTTATTAAAATTTTTAATTAACTACGAGAATTATTTTAGCGCACCTGATGCTTAAAATATCAAAAAGCATCTTTACAAAGTTTACAAAAGAAAAACAAACAGAAAAATTAAATTTCCCACGATAAGTACGTGGTAAACGAAGGGAACTACTTTCTTAATTAAGGCATTCGGGTCACGCGTTGACTCTGCATCTGTACCTCGCTAGAATGAAAATATTCATGTTTAAAATTTTCTCCTTAAAATATGTAAATTTTTAATCTTTTATGTCTACAATTATATCTTTTAATTAATTAAGAATTTAAAGTCTTGTTGCATAATCAAATCGTTACATCCTTCTCGACTATACATCTATTAACTCACTGATCCCCTTGTATAGAATAATAATTGCATTGTTCGATGACGTTTACTCATCTAGACACCATGATAACAGCATACTTTACATAACTTAATTATTCGCTAGTCAAAATAAACCTCGGAAAAACCCAGCCTCATTAAAGCTGCCATTAAAAAACTTTCACCTCCACTAGACATCCCTAAAGTCCATTCACCTGGCAAACACGTACACATACGAGCCTCTGAAAATATTGACACGCGTAATTCAATCGAGCGTCGTCTCCACATCCACGCTATATACGACGATAAATTGCGCCGATAATATACACACACATTCGTGAAACGATCTTATCTGTCCCCGAAATTTCATCGCGGTAAATGAAATGGCACTGAGAACAATACCCAACGGACGAGGATCTAGTTTTCTTTTTTTTTTCATTCGCGGTTGGCCGGACCGCCTTTGTCTCTATCGTTCGCGTGGTGACGGTTTCTTTGTTTTCCTGAAATGCACGTGTCCCCTGTTTTTTTTTTTTGTTTTCGAGGACGCAAGCATTTTTTAGCGCGGGTAAAATGCGCGACGGGGTTACGGTATGAAGGCGCGTATGTAGGAGAGAAAACCAGATTTTTTTGTAATTGAATTCTCGTGTTTACGCGCGAGGAGAGGAGAGCTTTGGGATGTAGAAATTTGAAGTATGGAAATACGTCGCGGTAAAAGACTTTGACAGGAGGTTGACGGTAAATCATTTTTATGCTTTTATTTATGTATATAGCTATAACGTATATATAGTGTGATATAAGATTCATCGATGGTATATTTGAGCTTTTTATTCGTTTACGAAACTAAAAAGAGATGAGGTATTTCTATAGAAATAATTTTAACAGATTGTGAGAATGTTTTGTAGTTAAACAAGTAGCGATAAGAAAAGACTCGTTGTATATTATTGATAGAAAAGTTGCTTCTTCACTAGACAATTTAGATAAATATCGCTTTTACGCTCGCACGCTAGTCACCTCTAGATATGCTAGTTTTAGAATTAAAAGTATGATTAATGAGATAAAAAAGAGGTTGCAAGTTTTGTCACGATGCACATTTAAATATTTGAATGAAAAAATAAAAGCATTAAACAACCATAAAATAGAATTTATTAAAAATTAATATAAATACGTTTTCAAAAGAGTAATAATAAATATTTCTGATTTGATTTTATAGTTGATATAATAGTCGGTATAATAGTGGTATTGCACTACGACCAAAAACTTCGTCAATTCAATCTCTCATTTCACAATCTCGAATTGTTCACATCAATCTAAATATCACCCATTCTGTATCCTTGATAACAGCCGAAAATTCAATCAACCAGACAACAGATAGAACCGGCGTCTCGCGTCTAGTCCCATCCCTCGTACCTCAAAATAGACATCGAAACAGACACTTCCACGGCTCTCTCTCACTTGAAATTACTACCGAGGCGAGACGCTTCGTATCAATGGGCATAAAGTTATACTCTACCTGTGAATATAGCCATATACTTACATTTATGTGTGTTCGTTTTGCAGACGGACCGAGCGAGCAGTCCGTCTTTGTCATGTTGAACGGTGAGGAAAGCGAGCTACGTTTCGTCGACGTTACCAATATAAAGGTCAGTATACTGTCTGTACGTAGACGCTTTGTTCTCACTTCTGCATGCCTTGAGATTTCAATTAAACTGATATCTCCTTTGTCGCGGTATCTTCTGTCTGGGAGAGAAATGTAGTTTTTTGACGGCTGTCGAGGGGGTGAAATTTGGAGGTTTGTTCTCGATGTTGCGTGGGAAAAGGAAGAAAGTTTTCTTTTGTACAAAAGGGGTTGTATTTGATGTGTGCCGAAAAGATCATATGTTTGAAAATAAAAATAATTGATAATGTTTCTTCGGTGATTTCAAGATCTTTATCGATAACTATGAGAATAGTGAAAATATGCTGATATAGCAATAAATATATATATGAAGAGTTTTTAATGTAGTATAATTACATTTTTTTTAAATAAATAGAAAATATTTATGATTGAGCGAGACAAATAAAGATTTTCCTTCTCACATTTAAAAAATTCTTACTTTGGTGTATTAAACAAGTGAAGATAATAAAAAAAATACATTACATAAAAGAAACAATTTAAAAGATAATATGTTAAAGTGACGGTTATGTTCTTCAGATTTTTTTGAATATTATTGTAAACCACTGTCCTATTTTTAAGAAGAAAAATATGCAGAAGAAAGCTAGGACACATTAAAAAAAAACCCAAAAAAAAGTTCAACCTTAAATTCCGAAAGAACTTGGCATTCTTTTGAAAGAGATATTTTCATAAAATATATGATCTTGACTTACTAATATTTTGAATTGTTCATTTTTCATTGTGAAATAAATAAAAAAAATTATCTATGAAGATATTTTAAGACCATTAATAAATGATAATCAAGTAAAGAACAGTGCAGTAATTAATTACACTTATTAATGGCTACAACCTGTACGTATACCATATCTACTTATTATAAGTATTCCTTAGAACATTAATTCGAAAACTAAAAAGGACCCGAGCCATATAAAAATATCTTTTGCTATTCCACGTATCTTATTTTATTAAAAAGAAAGTAATTTTCATATACCACACTCTATCTACTTCATTCTTATCCGCGATACATACATATTAGACGTAAATCTGCATAACACGTAACACGCGCCAATTAAACTTCCATAAATTACTCATTTCTCACAAATATGCACATAGCGCGACAACCTTATCCACACATACACACACGTAACAAAGAAAAATTGTTCCACACCACCTCCAATCAAATCTCCATACACGACGACCTTTCAGCAACCATAACTCGCGAATTACCTCGTATTTTTTTTACTCCCTCTTTGTTTCTCCCCTTTAGGTGTACACGTAACCTTAATTCGCATACCCACATACATACATAACTCGCACTCCGTAGGAAAAAAAAGCGATAAATAATACGAGCGCGAGAATCGCGTGATACCGCAAGATTGATTTCTCCTGACGCGCTGCTCGCGAGCGCGCGCGCGACGCTTTTAAACGGCGCGCGCATGCAAATTTAGACGCGTGAGTCACATTCTCTATACGCGCGCGGTGGATTTTCTCTCTCGCGAGGAAATCCGAGTGGGCGAGAGCGAGAGAACGAGAGTAAAGCGCAATCGGGGCCGATGCACTTTAAGGAGGGTTCGCCGTTGTCGTCAGTGTTTCGTGAGGCGCGGAAGGTTTTAACGTTTGCTACGGAATTTTTTCAAAATTACGGAATTGGATTTTTATAATGATTTTAATTGTGAAGTATGTATTGGGGTTTAGGTTGGATTTTATGCAAATTCAAGAGTTCATTGCTCTGTTGCTTGCGTTATGATTTACCGCGCTGGCTGCACAATCTGCGAATAAATATTTTCAGCGATCTAAGAATATAACAAGCGAAGAAAATAAATGTTAAGCTGAGTTCCAAAATATTTGAACGTTATGTTTGAATGTTATCTGTCGAGTGGTTAAAATAATTGAAATTTTAAACGGTTATTAATTATTATATCATAAATGACAACTTGACAATACCCCCTCGTCAAGTTTATCTTACTTTTTGATGTTGAATACATTTTTTTTTATCGCGGTTTTAGAAGCCTGTCCGTTAATATTTTCAATACAAGTAATGTAAAAAACTTAAAAAAAATCCAAAAAATATAATTAAAGATTTAAATCGGAAAAATTCAATCTCCCAAGCTCGTGTCAAAGGCTGTAATATAGTTCTTTTGCCAGAACTTACTATCTGGAAAAATTTTTAAAACGAACCTCGAAGTCTCTTTTTGCACATCAAACTTTCAACACAACCTTTTTTTTCCTTTTTAAAGCTTCAACGTCGAAATTGCACACGATGTCTCGCATAAAAGCTTTCCACGCATGAATATGTCACATTGAGAAATATCTGAAATTATCATACGGAAAAAAAAGAAAAAATTCCGAAATAACGTATAACAAACCAAACATTTAATCTGTCGAACGAAATTCCAGGAGATTAATTTTAACAATTAATTTTTGTATTTACAAACAAAACGAAAAACAAGATAAACTTCGATAGTAGTAGAATTCGGATTCAGTCCGATACTTACACAAAATATTCCTTACACGGCGATATCCACTTACCAGCCACCCCAAAGCTATAAATTAATTAACAAATGCGCGCGTGCCGGTTATTATTAAATCTCGCGCTAATTAAAACGCGCCTCTTCGCCCCGACCAATGGTTCTGCCTCCTTACAAACGTTTTTGGCAACTCTGGGGACGTGCGCGAAGTTGATTAATCCCACGCCTGGTCGTTTGTCAAAAGTCCAAAAAGTTGCGACTCCTGTGACGTTCGGTTTGCATGCATAGTTTTGTGTATCAGTTCGATCGTCGTATTTTCTCTCTTGTATTTACGCGAGTTTAGTTAACAACGGGAAAAAATAACGGAGAACAACTCGAATACTCGTATTTTATTATTTGTTGGCGTATAATTGAGTGAAATTTGATGGAGATATTCGGATTGATGGCGGCTAATTTGTTAGACGGACACGATGATTGATCAATTTTATCTCATCTCTTTCATGTCAAACTTTTTCTGCTTCTCTCTCTCTCTCTCTCTCTCTCTTTCTATTCACTTTGCTCTCCTTTGGTATTTTTCCATTTATCTTTGTTATCGTATTTTTTTTTTCTTCTTGTTTTCCATTCTCGCTTTATATAAACTTATTGCGAATTTTGTAAATAACGTATGTCTACACGTTTGTTATTGTATTCTTCAATTTTTTAAATAGTTTTTTTATGTAGACGTTCCAGTTCTATAATAAACTTTAATATTTCAATATATTAAAGAGTAATTAAAGAGAATCCCTACCATAATTATATCTAAAAGATAACATCCTAAATTATTAAATTTCAAACGCACTTCAAGTGAACATTACCTACATGTACTTACTGACAATTAAGTATCTTTATATCTTTAAAAGCATTTCTCATAACCAAAACATCACCCACATGACCAAACAGCCACATTCCCTCGACCACTCTAAATGCAATTCCCTTTGTCTTAATATCCCATGCTGATTGCTACCTCTACACCCAACTCCCTATACATTAATATCCCAAACACACCCAAAACGCATCTCTTCTCTTCTTCCTCTCACTCGCATACATATCGCTCTCTCTCTCTCTCTATTTCTCTTTCTCCTTCCATCTCATACGGATATAATTGCCTTCTCTCTCTTTCTCTGTCGCTTGTAAAATTGAGAACCACGAGACGTAATATACTCTCTCTGATTCACCGTCACCCCAAATAGCCACGCTCGGCCCAATTCGCTCGTGTGCACATACGTATATACACGCCACAGCGGAGCGGATTTTCACGGAGAGAGAGAGAGTGAGAGAGAGAGAAGGTGAGAGCAGCAGTTTGGACGGATTGTATCGGTGGGAATTGCGGCCGCGGAGTTATGAAGTGCCGGCGATTAGGGCGGATCGGGTGTCGGTGAACGAACGCGGCTGTGAGGGGTTTCTGGGAATATGAGGAGGTTCTCGATTGGGTTCTTTTGATTGTTAATTTTGAGTTTCGGAAGTGACGAGGTGGTGGATTAAATTTGTTCGTTGGGGAGTTGATAATTGACTGTGATCTCTGGTTTATGTTTTGTTTGGAAAGTGTTAAAAATTAATAAATAGATATATTTTTAGCGAGTATTTTTAATATTTCATAGATGATTTGAAAGATTTATTAGTTTTATAAAGAAGCTGAATTTCTTTTTATAATTACAAAGATAAAATGGGTATTCAACATTAAAGAATAAGTGCCTGTATAAAACAAGAAATAAAAATGTTGTGCAATGAAACTTTATGGTGGCGTTATATTTCTATAAAGTATGTAAAAATTCAAAGTATGTTCACGAACTTTGATTCTTTCCTATTTTAAAATTTTAACGAATCATTTGTTGTGTGAGTTTTATAACTTGCATAAACATTTTTATGACTCATAATTTTTATTACGTGAACTTTATAAAATACGACTTGAAATTTTCGAGCAAAAGTGATATTTTATTCTCTACATAAATAACGTAATAAAAATTACAAAATTATTTATGAAGAAACCATTAACTTTTAATTTTCTAATTCTCATAAGATTCTCACCTTTGACCTATCGAAATAAATAAACCCTGTATAAATGAAACTTTCACAAAGACCAAAAGACGTATACTATACTCCCACATGCCGTTGATATATATATGTATATATATATATATATATGTATCGGGTCGCATTAATTGGGCTACATCATCAGGCATGTATTTCGCGCGACGACGACGACGACGACATTGGCGACTGCAGTGTGTGCCCTCGAAAACGCATTTACGCGCGCACAGCACAGCTGCTCCCGCAGGAGTGAGCGAGGGAGAGAGAGAGATAAAAGCGGATCCTTAATAAGCTAAAATTACGTTTCGCTGTGGATGTATAATTAGCAGTGGAGGTATTTAAATGGGCTGGAATGCACAGAAAGTGGAATGTGAAGTAGTACAAGGGTGATGGTGTAATATAATTCAAGTGTTAAATTGTGTAACTGAAGATAAGCAACTTTGAGATTTAGAAAATTGTCCGTTCCAAGAAGTGTTGTAGGGGAGATGTTACTTCTCGGAATCATTTTTAGAATCAATTTTTAGAATAATTCGATCAAAATACGATAGTAATTCATTTGATATTTTGAATAACGAATAAATCCCGAAACTATATTAACTTTCAAATATGTACTAAACAGTTTTGACTAAAACGTGAAATTGTTTCGCGGGGGAAATTCTCGCGCACTCGCGGGCACGTAATAGTAAATTGGTTTTTGATGTTTCACACCGGGAAGAAAAGTATTGAAATACCCCAGTTATTTCCGAAATGAAAATTTTTCTTCACGCAGTAAGCAAAATCGTAATGAAACTTAAATTTAAAACACAATTTTGCAAAAGAATTTCGTGAATTTTCAACACGCGTAATATTATTTTTCTCGTAAAGTTATGGGTGAGAAAATGTCGTATAAAGTGTCGCAAGGTAATATATATATATTCCAAGAACTGTATTAAGAACAGAAATAAAAATGCCACCGTATTTCAGCTGTTGCAAGCACGATTGCGGAAAGACCTTTGAAACATTCAAATTAAAAAATATCAAAACCCTTTTTATTAAATTTTTACCGACTAAATAAATCTCTGTACCTTATGCATCCACCACCGCTTAACTAAAAAATTTCAAATGTAAAAAATTTCCTTTCAAATATGACATCTTCGTCCGTAGACTCTACACACACGTAAGAAAACAAGATTGATATCCGAAATAGATCGGAGAATTGCCGTGAGCTTTGAGATGGCAACCTGATTGACGTTTGCGCGCGCGTACGGTTAACTCCCTGGAAAGAGCCACGCGAGTGAGACGTCAAGTGCACACGTGATGTGGTATAGCTTTGGGACTTTTTTTTTAATGTACTAACACGGGTTAGATGGTTGAATTTACCGGAGACGGGGATGTATGAGATGGAACGAGTTGGATATTGAATTTAAGTTGAGAAATAGTTCGTAAATTATGTATTTGGTAGTTGCATATTTTAGATGCATTCGGTGCAAGGTTTCGTGATAAGAAAAAGATAAAACGTAGTCTGACGAAACTCTGACGAAATATTAGTTTCACTTGTGAGAAAATTTTGGAGTTATCTATTTATATTACATTCAACAGTTTTCTACAAGAAGGACCGAAATGAAGTCTAAAATTTTCTTGCTATCCTGTACAAGTTAGGTTCTAATGCCAAACTTTGTAGACCAGATTACATATATATATTCCACCTAAACTTTTCAGATAGTTTTAAAATGAAAATTCAATAATACATGAAATCCTGAAACGAATTTTAACGAATAATAACATTAAACATTAATTAACATCACATTTTCCTTTCTACAAAACAACTTTTTGTTTCGACTTTCCAAATATGGCCAAACTTCAGATAACTACGAAACATCGAGAACAACCCCGAATAGGACACTCCGACTCGTCCCGTCCTATCCTTCCACCCTAATCTCTAACTACCAACCCTTCTCCTTCTCCTCTTCCCATTCACCTTACTACAAAGCCCTATACCTGTACCCACCAATACACACATAACGAATAATGATATCTTGACACAGGAACTTGAGAAGATCCCACAACCAGCCGCCTACATGGTGATGTACTCGGTGATCGACAAAGCTTCCTTCCAGCGGGCCGAGGACCAGCTTTCAAAGCTCCACGAGCTCGATATACGTGGCAGGCCAATCATCCTCGTCGGCAATAAGATCGACCTCGTACGCTCACGCGTTGTCTCCTCCCAGGGTAAGTAAATCCTAACTATTATACATACCCATTCATAATATTTACTTTGTCTTACTTCTCAAGCAAAGTAGAAAGATTACACAGCCACACAAAAAAAGAAAGTGGTCAAACCCAGAGCACTGACTATCATATCCTTACGTATTTTGATGGGCTGATCTCAAATATGA
>JAYJLV010087035.1:0-13557 GCA_036873485.1 Torymus texanus | reverse complement strand
ACAAGAATGACCTTCAAATTTTTGAAAAGTATTTAATCATGAGAATTATTCGTGTGTTTCCAGACTTTTTGGACACCATGTATACCATCCCTATACTTCCTATACTTTTTCATCTCGATACGCAATAGTAAGTCATTTATAAATCATACTTCGGAGGAAAAAGAGGAAAACGTATATTTATATGTATGTAGAGAAAGAGAGAAAGAGTCTATATATACATGGAAAGAATTTTATTGGAGAGCCCTTGAAAGAAAGGCCGAAGTCTGGAGGAGCATACACGCGCGCGCACACGCGAAAGATATAAAGATAGAGAAAGAGAGAAAGAGAGAGGAGGGAAGAAGAGAGTGAGATATCGGGAAAACGGCGCGAGAATCTCGAGAACGAGGTCGAGCTTTCGGATATCCGGCCCTTCTCTGTATCAGCTGCTATCTCTCTCTCTCTCTCTCTTTTTCTCTCTCATAGCGATTTGTTCATGTAAGGAAAGTAACAATGTGTATGTGTATGTATGTGTGTTCGCTGTTTTTTACTTCGCGCCCCCCTACGATATTGTATTGTACCATCGGATGAAAGGGGACAGCGTTTCTTCTTGAGTGCAAATCCAATTGTATAATATCGAACGAGAATCTGCCGAATCTCGCATGCATAATTTTCATTTCTAATTTGCTCTCTTTTTATGAATATTTAATTAAATGAGCTTTAATTAATCACATTCTAAAGTAAAACGATACTTTTAATAACATATAACATATGTAAATTTTTCTTTTATTAATGTAATAAAAAATCACTACAACGATCAAATAAATCGCTGTAAAGAGGGAAAACTAGCAATTTAAAAAAAAAAGACTACGGGACTTTGCACTTGAACGTCTATATAGGAAGAAGGCGCGAATGGCGCGACGAGTACGCGTGGTGATAACGCGAAAGAGAAAAGTGCTCGAGGCGCGGATCGTATAAGCTTACCTCTTCTCATTCTTTGCACTGTATATATACGCGCGCGTTACGGACGACTCGGCGTTTTGCGAAAGTTATACGGGGAAAGGAAAACAGTCATAAGGAATGTGACTTCTCTATCCCTCTTCCTCCTTCTCTTTCTCTCTCTCTTCTCTGCACAGCGCACTAAAAATTTGACGAGCGCCGTTGGCTTTCATAAAAATTCTTTTGTCGTGCAAGTATTTTCTTCAAATTCGTAAAATTCTAGGGTAGTACCATCGTCGTAGTAGCTGTCGGTGTAAAGGAAAATTATTGAGATAGTATATATAATACGCGTTCAAACGCTATGTTGTAATATACATCTTTTCTCTTCTTTCATATATAAATTTACTGTATAGCTTGGGAAATTTATCGTATACCTGGATGATAATTAAATGATAATGTACCGTTTGTTTGACTTTATAATTAGCTTACAAAGCTCGCAAAGCCAGTATCCGAAGACAAACCACGTGTGAATATTCATATCCGGTTAATAAAAAAAAGAAAAAAGTTTTTCTAATGCTCTTCTCCCCATCTCTTGAATATTGATAAGGTATAAAGTCAATTACTCATTCATCTACAGATAAAGTAAAAATTTTCTACTCTGATGGAAAAATATTTTCTTACTCGCAAAGTAAAAGAAGAACTCCCTTGCCTATACTCCCTGTCAATAACGATATTTCAACTTGAAAATCCTAAACCCAATGTTATACATATATCCTATACGTATACGATACATCGCGTGAAATCCTATATATAGCTTTATCAAAGATCCATCAAAAAGTCGCATCCATACAAACCCAAGACTACCACACACACACACACACATATACAACCACCTACGTAATTCCTCAACACTCGACGTCCACCCACGGGACGTTGAAATATCCGAAACCTCTCTCTCTCTCACTGTCTGGCTCTCACTCTAGCTCTCGTTAAAGTCAAGTCAAGCCTCGCCTCCCACAAATCCGCGCGCTCGCGCATGAGCTTACACGCGGACATGGCCTCTACTCCCTCCAACCCCCTTCCCTCCTCTTGTATATACATCTCCTTGGCGCTCGTATATCTGCTCTCTCTCTCTCTCTCTCTCTCTCTCTAGCGGTATATATAGACAGGTACAGTAGTAGGGGAGGAGGCTTTGCACGCTCCCCTGGTCGTATACGCTCCATCTTACGTCTATACAGACTAGCCCAGGTGTATGCGTATATATACGTACGTACGCACGCGATCACCGCACACGCCGGTTTCACGCACACGCGCATTATGTACACACAGGCCGCCATTTGTCCAAGACGCCGTTGTGTCATCCATCAAGCTGTCCTGCGGATTCTCTATCCACCGGAGAGAGAGAGAGAGAGAAATGCTTGCGCAAGCCTACACACATATATACATATATACATATATATATACTATGTATGTGTGGGTGTATATATACGAGTAGAGCTCATACCTATACGGAGGAGAGAGAGAGTGAGAGGTTGGATTTTCGATTCCCCTTGTTATTTATCTCTACGTGGACTATAGAGGGAAAGGATGGGAAAGGTTGGTAGTAGTACTACTATGCGTGCGGTGTGCAATCGATCTTAGTTGTGCGTAGAAATTTTACCTACGAGCGTAGGGTTTTGGATAGATACGGGTAGTAGTGTATGCAAATTTTCCTGATGATTACATTACTTGTTGACCGTTACAGAAGGAAGGTTTCGACGTTGTTTTTAATAGAGATTATTATAGTCCTAAGTAGAGGGTTTAGGGGGGCATTGGAGTATAACGAGGAAATTTTGATTGTTAAATCGTTGTTGAGGATGAAAGTTTAATCGGCGTGAAGGAATAACAGTGTGATGAAATAATAATAATCTAATTATATGGAGAGAAACTGAGGTACAATTGTTGTTTGTATGATGGAAAAGGTTAGACATTATTGCAACCTAGAAACATTAAATAAAATTAATGTTTATTCGTAGTTGACCTATACACAAAGAGTGTACTGTTATATCTCAGGTCACGGATTCGGATTTACTTTTGGTATATACGGTTTTCGATGGAAAATCCAAAGCTCCGGGAAAGACGATTTATGAACATGTTTAGTTTTATTTCAAAGAAACGCTATGTTAAAGCTTTTATTTCAAATCGTAATCTTTCAGTTCAGAGAACTTGTAATAAAAAAAATAATAAAAATAATAAAAGGAGAAAATGATAATAAACTTTTGATAATATTTGAAGTTGAGTAATGAAAATTGATCAATCTATCAAGTATGCAGCTTGATTCTATGCATATTTTAGTAGATTTTCATTTTCCAACTTTAAACTACTATAATAGCTTTAGAAAGAGTTGATATTTTTGAATACTGATAATAATTTCTTTTCTTTTGATTAACCTTTTCTTTTGTAACAATATAATATTTTTTCGGACTGACTGATTAACGTTTTAAAACAATGATTTACTAAATATTTGCTTAAGAACTTGTAGAAGTTGGATGACCTACTATAATAATTTTCTTCAAAGTTTCCCATCCAAAAACACGATTTTAAGTAAAATTCGTAGAAGCTAAACGTAGATAGAATAACATGAATATTTGAATAATGTACTTTCCTCTCAAATTCAAAATTTCTCTCGCAATATAGACGATTTCCAATTATCATAAAAATATCTACCCCTACTCTATAAATAATAAATATACACCACGACATTACTACAAGTTCGAACGTTCTGCTCCAGTTAAGGAAAGAAAAGTGTGAGTACCTATATCGAACCACACATCCTCCCCTCCAATACCTAAAAACAATGTCAAAGCGAAGTATCTGGCATCGGGGTTATACGAAACAACGAGACAGAAAACACATTAGTCTCAGTGGAGTTGGCTACCCTCGAGCGAACCATAAAATCCCACTTCACTGCTAATTTTTCCCTTTTATTTTGTCACCCTCACCCCCTCAACTCAACGGTATAGTGGGACAACTCTCACTTGGCGCTTGGAGTTTCCGAAACAGTTGGCCAGGGCTATGTTTTTGCTTCGTCGTACCCTATACGCGCAACATACTGCATAGCATCGAGAGGAAGCGCAATCGAGCGCGTGTAGTCGAACCCTTAGGGACTATATACACGCGAGAGAGACTAGAGTTTGCCCGCGGGACTGTGGCGCCTGCCCGCGCGTTGCGATTGTCTCCCAAGTCGTAGAGTGTAAGCTATAGAGTGAGAGAGAGAGAGAGAGAGAGAGAGGATGTCTGTCGCGCGCACAGATTTTCAGATGGATTCGCTCGGATGACTCGAGGTCGGATGCTGTGCTGATGTGATATACGTCAAACTTTGTTACTATAGCAATGTTTAATTTCTTCGTTGTAACTTTATGTGTTTTATTGGTTGTTATGGATAATGGAGAATGTAAAATGTGGTAAATGAGTTGTTGAAGAGGTTCATGATATTAGAAATAATATGTGGCAAATTGAAGTAAACGTTTATGTGTGTAATTCTATAGAGTGGTTTGACTGACTCGGTTGTAAAAACGATGAAGAAAAATTTCTAGACACGCTTTTGTAATAACATTTTACCTTGTTCTATAAATTATTGCTTTGGATTTATTTATGGAAATTTAACATTGGAAAAATAGACAAAAAGTAATCAGCAATGATTAATCAATAAAGCTCTGGAAGGTGTCAAAAATTTTTCAGAAAAAAAGAGAATTAAAATAATAAAAAGAGATTCAAAAAAGCTAAAAATTATTGAAATTATAGATAATTCTATGCAAAGTTATCTGCATTAAAAAATCATGAAAAATGACAAAAAAATGAGCAAATTTTTCTTAATTCACATAATGTTTAAATTGTTCATCATATTTAGTCATTTTTTTTTTTGGGAATGCAAATGTTCTGTTAATTATTTTATTGGTCGTTCTGTTGACATCTTTGGGATCTTGATATTGGTTAAGCATTGGAAGTTTTCGTCTATTTTTCTCCATGTTCTTCTATTAGGAACATTGATTTGTTGTTAAAACAATATCACAAGATCATTTGCCACAGTTTCAAACTTATTTCGTCTATTGAGTAACTTACAATACAAGAAAAAATTTATTACAAAGGTGCGCCTTTTAATATTTTTTCGTGCAGAATAGTACATCTATAATAAATATGAAGAGAACGCGTATTTATCATATCTATATTTAACAATTAAAACCAACATTTCCACTTGATATCATACGACAACTATATCAATTCAAAAGTATACAGATCAATCCTTAGCTCAATAATTTACAAAACTTGCAATCCCAAACCAACAATCTTCCCGTATACACTCGTCATTCACATTCTCCTTTTTTTTGCATCCTACTCTCCGCTCAATTAACCCAAATACCCTGGCACCACGACGTATATCCCGAACCTCTTACACCCCTTATATCAGCCACAAAAGAGACTGGCTCCCACTTCTCGTAATACAAGAGCCTTCCTCCCACCCATACTCGCACTTTACACAGACGAAATACTGCAGCACATTTCCGATATAGGCATACTATGCGCCACACGCACGCACAGTGAGCTGCTGCTGCTGCTTCTGTGGTCGCACAGCAGATAAGCCGGCCAATTGGATCGAGATCGAGTAATGGGGCAATTGTTCGGAGAGAGAGAGAGAGAGAGAGAGTAGAGAGCAGGTGCACGTTTCACCACAAGTCCGTTCCATACTATATATACACGTCGAGAGGAAGATGTAGAGGGTGTGCAGAGAGCCTGAGGTAAGAGGGCGCCGTGTGGCTGGAAGTTTGGCTTGTTGTCGGCGCGGATGAACGGGGGTGAACTAGAGGGTAAAGGAGAGGGAGAGTTTTAAGGAGGCGCCGACGGGTGAGAGGAACCGCGTGAGGAGAGTAGCCGTAATTGCTTTTTAGTGGGCTCCATAGTAGCGCCCTGAGAAGTTGGTTATGGGGCGACCTCCAAGTCTGTATATACACGAGCGCGCAAGGATGGATTAGAAAATAGATTCGTTATAGTGTGGAATACGTGGGTTATATAGGTGAAGGTCTTGGGTGAGCAGAGGTTTTGGATTCGTAGATGTTATTTTCACTTATGCAATATGAAATAGTCATACAAAATTGTATCAGATAATGAGAGGAACAGTATACAGTCCAGTGGTTATAACTATGATTCGTGGCTGATTTACATCTTCGATTTTATACATATCTTTTTTTAGTGTACTTGGAAAAAAAAGAATTTATATTGTATTTTTGATGTTATTCTAAGAGAAAAAGTTCTTTTTCCGTATTCTACTTCAATGTATTCCATAACACAAAAAAGTCTCACAGTTCAGAAAACTACAATTTTTAAAAACTTTCATAGTGTGTATACAGTTAAACTCACACTGTATTAATTTTATCTTACCAAAACTGACATTTTTTGTTCAACTATGTGCTTTAATATATTTTTAATGTATTTTCCGATGTTATTTATTATAATTTCATTAACGTTCAGTTGTTTACATAAGTCCGATTTCGCCTGCGCGAAACTGCACTACATCGAACGAGTTTTCCATGTTGATTTTCTGTAAATACGGTTATCTCGACATTACGAGATTATTCGACTGCTTTTTCCTAGTTACCATGATTTTTTGATAACCAAGCGATACTTAAAGACAATAATTCATCTCAAAAATCTCTTATTTTGATTTTAGCATCAAAGTACGTATAAAAACACATGCGTATCTCATCATCCAAGTTCTCAAATTTTTCTTCTACAAGTCTGTGTACAAGTTATCTACTAAATTTCATTCCCTATAAAACCATTTAGATACGTGCAGCTCAAAATAATATATACCAACTAAATTCTCCGAATATTTCCCACAGTCCATCCACAAGAACCGAAGACAAATGACATTAAAGATATAATATACCGTGCCGTTATAGACCACCTTTCGTGCCATATTTTCAAAATAGTCACATTACGCAAATCTTTTCTACTCGTAGACTCACACATTACGAATTCTCTATGCTTTTTCATTCGCATTCTCATATATACGTATATGTATGTATATATGTGCGGGTGCTTTTTATCGAGCTTAACGTCCGTACGCGCACGTGTGAGGGTACACCAGGATGGGCGTTAAAAACTTTGATTAACAGCGCGTTTGCAATTTGTCTTTCTTATCTACGTCGAAACTGTTGCTCCTCGGATTTATGGTTTCACTTTAAGCGATAGCGCGCGAATAGAAAAGTAATACGAGCTGGGCACAAGCCGTTGCCGCATACTCCCCTACCCCTTTCCAACATCACACGTGTAAGCTTTGCGGGCGTCTCTCAATTTACCGCTGCCCCGATTGTGTAACATGCAACGTTGGATCTCTCTCTATGTGTATCTGTGTGGTACGCGTGGATTTACGATTCGTGAATTTATTTGTTTTGAATTTTCTACGACCTATGGGAGAGTGATTCCATGGTAATTGTACATATAGCGTTAAATATTAATAGGATATAACAGACCCAGTGGATAGCCGAATCACCGTTCAATTAATAAGTAACTTGAACTTTTAAGCCAAAGTATATATTTTACTAGGAAGAAGTATTGAAAATAAATTGAATATAACTTTTTATTACGGTCTACCTATTAACAGTAAAAGTTGTATAATTAATTATAAGATCGTTTATCTATTGGAGTTTTGTCTGCTCTAACGGCCTATCTATTGGGTCTTTTACCCTGTATGTTTACTTTGATTATTGTATTAAATGCATATAACGGTTTGTATTAGACCTTCACAAATCGCAAGTTTGAATTAACAAACGAATGGATAAAAAAATATCCATCAAATTATTTTGCAATAAATATTTATAAATTCACTTCATCTTTGCAAAAGATCTAAAAATATAGATAACAGATACATACACGCGTGGTTGTTCTTCTCGAACAACATATACAATCTTTAAAAATGTATAACTCCCTTCTATAAACCAGCTTGCATTTATCGATCGAATCGCCGACATTGCCACAGCGAAATCACGACTGGCACGTAGAAAATATCCGGTATATATCTATATATATATATATATATATACACAACGGAGAATCGCGCGTGCGAGACAGGCCGATAAGTGAAAACGTCGAGGCGCCTTCGGAAGCTGATTATGTGAGAGGCTCACGCTGCCGCGGTCGCGGCTGTAGCAACACGCGGCGGGTCATTCATCATATCGAGAGAGAGAGAGAGAGAGAGAGAGAGAGAGAGAGAGAGAGAGAGAGAGAGAGAGAGAGAGAGAGAGAGAGAGAGAGATAGCTTCGTTGTATACCGGTGTATATCGTGAAAGAGAAAGAGAAGGGGAGAGAGAGAGGAAGGAACTACGGAGGATTACACTGTTTGCGAGAGATACGAGAGTTCGGTTTGCGTTGCTGCCTATACGCGTATATCTAAGTGCTCTGCCTGCCCGTGTGTTTGATTTAGGCTGTGTTTACAGTGGTACTCGCTCTTTTTCAAAACAGAGGTGAAGTACGTCGATCGTTTTATAGAATTACTCGATGAATAATATTGTACCAATCGCGAAATTGATTTACGAGGGGTTTTTAAGGTGATGTAAAATACCGATGTTCTAGAACGTCTATATCTTTTGCAAACACCAGTAGAATAAATAAAAAAAAAAAAAAAAATTGAGTGTATTATTTACATGTACGAAGCACCTGACTGATTTATTTTTTCAAAAACCTACTGAGAACTTATTTAATTAAATAAAAACCAGAATGTCGGTAAGTAGGAATCATATAGACAGCACTTGACAGAATTATTTTTCCAAATGAACATTCGAATATTAATTTATTAAATAATGAAATTGAGTTAATTTTGGACATCACATGGCCTTAATAAAACTCTACTTTGAATTTTCGTCCTATACCATCTTTGATCCATAGAAAATATAATATTACGCAAAGAAAGTGAAATAAAATAATCCTTACGATTAGATACTACAACCACTTTTTTATCCTGAAAATAAATTAAAAATAATAAATAAAAAACTAAAAAACTAGAAAATAAAACACTGATTCCTAATGGTATTTCTCACATTTCGATTTATACTGAACCTCTATATCAAACCTATATCATGTCTATTATTCAACCCAACACAAACCGAGAAAATAGACGACGACACCACAAGAGTATATACTAATTAGTTATCCAATAGTTTTGATCATTCTATACAATAAGCACTACGTATTATACAAGTGTGGTAGCACCTTTACCCTCTCACACATTACTACACTCCCTCTCACTCACTGTATAACCGCGCACCGCGTGCGCGGCGTCGCGCTCGAGTTCACGCGTCGCGCCGTACGCGCGAGCTTTCGGAAAGGGGAACGCGCGAGCGACACGTCCATTAATCTGAGAATGGTTCATCGGAAAATGATCGCTTTCCCGCTTACATCGACGTTCGTACGTGTGCCACGTATCTAGGTATACGTATACGTATATATGTATATATATATGCAGATAAATCGTACAAGCGCACAGGGGCCGGAATTAATCGACGCAGTTCGCGCGAAATGTCGAAAATTCCCGACGCGCCTTTGCTAGGTACGCGCTCTCGTTATTCATCTGTGCGCTGGTCTTCTAGTGTGTGCGAAACGTATGAAAAAGGAGAAATTTCATGGTTCAGTAATATGAGATCAAGCTGGGATATGTCGTGCGAAGGGGGAGTGAAAAATCATGATTAAGTGGATGTTAATGATGATTATTTATTTTAATTATAGAAATATATATATGTAAATGCATTGCACGCTGGTATATATTTTATATAGGGTATTGAATTTCAAAAGCGATAAATAAGATGTACAAATTTATTCGTGTCCGGTTCAATCTATCTATACAATTTCCAGCATTTTATCGTAGAAATATTTATATGTCGTTTGCCCTTAATAAAAAAAAAAAACTAAATAAAGAGCAAATGGTTCGTGAACGAATTAATTGGTCCGTCGGATTTTAACGAGCTTGAAATTATAGTGTTTAAGCACAGGTAAGATAAAAAAAATGTCTGTATACAAATTACCACCACGCGAAGGTCGCTTTTCAACGGTAAATATCCTAAGTGGAATCTCCCTACCCTAATATTCTCTCATGCTTATAATCAATTTATAGACATACACACCGAATTAAATATTAACGCGATGCAACCTCCACTCGACCATAATGCACGACATCCGATATACATAAGCTTAATCAGAATTAGAAGCTGGTCTGAATAGGCATGTTTACGTAAACGTACCTACCTACACGCACATAGAACCACCATATACGCGATAACCACGCACTCGATACCACAGGCCTCATACCACACACCTACACATATACACACGTTTAAATCGGCCTACACACTTAATTACCGTAATTAGATGACCTCCGGTTCCCGCTGCCACCGCCGCAGAGATACAGATACGCGCCGCGTCTATATATATAGGGCTCGACGTTGGCTCGCTAATTTCTCGCGCTCTCTCGCGCGCGCAGTTATGTACACGCGCAGGGTTCGCACTCGCGCGGCGTGGTAGTGCGATATCGCGTCCAGGCTCGCGCGCACATACTCTATATATACTCGAGTAGGCGCTTGGAGAGCGAGTGAGAGAGAGAAAGCGAGCGAGGCGGCTTGATTAATAGCCTGGGCATAAATTTGCTAGCCGCGGGGTGCTGTCTCGTATTTTCGTTTCGTTTCGTTCACCCAACCCGGTCGTATGCCTCGTTATTATATGTATATGTGTATATATATATAGACGCCGCGAGGAACGTTAATACTCGCGGGAGTAGGTATACGCGTAGGGTGTGAGAGAGCGAGCGAGCGAGCTTTGACTTTTGACTGGTGTGTATAAAGAGTGATCTCGAGGTTTTTTCGCGGTCTCTCAGGGGTCCTATTTTTTTGCCTGACCTTTTTTGAAAGTAAGGGAGGTTTTGAAATTTTTTTGGTGTGATAAGATAGGGATAAAGCTATTTTTTTTTTACAAAGTTAGGGTATCGGTTGGGAGTTACAAAAAAGCGATGTTATTTTTCTAAGTTTTATTGCTGAAAATGACAATTTTCCTCGTTGATAAATTATTGTCCTATATCATAGATGTATATATATATAAAAAAAAGGATTGAACGTCGTTATCCCATCTATGTACCAATGGTGTGTAATAAGGATACACCGAAAAAAGAGGCAAAAAGAGAAAGCGCATTATAGAGTATAAAATACGTTATCGTGCCGTTAACGACTGATTGACGAGAATGAAAAGAGCAAGCGCGCACGCTCGATCAAGCACAGACAAGCGCGCGCGTGCATGCGAAAAATTAATGGCTTTTAATAAACTGCGGACACGCTACTGGGTTTTTTTTTTTCGACGGAATTCAATTTCGCGGAATCATAAACTAAAATGAAATGTCTACTGGATAGTTTTCAAAATTTTTTTTAATAACTAAACTAATTTGACTATATTGCAATTATATATACATATTTTTTCATCTGATTCGTTGTAATATAGACAGAACAGTATAATATTCGTATATATTGAAAATTTCAAATACTTCTTTTCAGTATATACTATTTTATTTTTTCCCAACCCTCCTCTATACATTTTTATATACGTCAATCCAAAACAAAAAATGCACTGCTAGAGCTTTCGAACCGCTTCCGTCACCGTTCCAGGTATAACCGCGTATTTCAAAAAATCGAACGCTCAATATATAGATACATACAACGAAGCTTCGAGATGGTATAGGTAGTATAAAGCTCGGTCAACTGTAAAAACAGCCAGGCGAGCGACTATTTTATTTTTCCAAAACCTCTCTCTCTCTCTCTCTACCTATTGTCTCGGCTTATTTAACTCTCTGGCACATCAGAGCCACGTACACGCATGTTAAAATCGAATTTCAAAGTTAATTTCGGATAATTCTGGACCCCCTACGGGTATTAAAATACTTTTGTCCACCACCCACATACACATATACATCTATATACATATATACATATATACACACGCAATACGTCAAGCAAGGTGAAAGACCGGAGCTCACACGCGCATAGCGCAACCTCGAGTGTATAGCGCAGCAGCAGCAGCAGCAGCGGCGCTCGGTTAGTCAGCTGCGCGTCGAACCGTGAAATTACACCGCGCGATGTAGCGCGCACACCGTTGCTACCGCCGGCCGCAGTTACCTCTCTCTCTCTCTCCCACTCTCTTCGTCTCTCTTTTACCTTTGTTTTCACCCCCCTCTCATACGAACCTTTTTTTTCGCGTATACGCGTGAGAGCGTTTTTTTTTACATCTTGTAATTGTTCGCCTGCGCGGGACGAGATAACGCGACGGTCGCGTATACTGCTTTGCTCGTTATTTAAGGTTCTGTCGATATTTTGAATGAGGCTTTTGTTTATGACGGTTGCGATATTCAATTTTTCATAATATCGGTACATCATTTCGTGATGGTGTTTGATAATATCTTTGAACTTGTACTCGTACGGTTGTACTCCGAATCCTACTGTAGAATTTAAAATATAAACCTTATTGTACAGCTTAAACCACAATATTACACCCAAAATTTAATTTACTTCACATAACTAACGCTTACAAGCAAACCAAAAAAATAAAATGTAATTAAAAATTCTTCGGCGTATATTCCATCATGATTTTACAGTCAACAAAAGACGCATACATTCCCTTTTACAATTTAATGGGATTCCCAAATCTCTCTACATACCTATATATCGGCTTCCCTTCCACTCTCCCCACGTCGAAAAACTAACCCTTTTGAACCACCACCACTACCATACGAGGGCATCATCCAGTCGCAGCGTATATAATCGATGCCCGCGGCAATATCACACGGCCGGGCGATTTCAAAAACGGCTTCCATTGTTCTGTTCGCTATCGCGCTCGAGTTCATTTGCGCCTTGCGCGATATTAATTTACGAGGGAGGCAGTAGCAGTAGCAGCAGCAGCAGCCCTTGTGTAATATCGCTGTGCGAGAACGCGCGAGAGTCGCGCGAAACGCTAATAACAGCTCCTCCCGTCATTACGCCCTAATGGCGCGACGCATGCAGTACATTATTAACGCGGCTAACGTTTCGCTTACCCTGCGTCACGTATCAACCAGTGTATGCTTATGGGCTTCGAGAGGGAGAGAGATATTTGGGAAAATTTTTGGTTCCGAAGCGAAGAGAGTAAGGAAAATTTTTCGAAAGGTTGGTATTTTGGTGGTGAGAGAGAAAGGATATGTCTGTCTGTGTGTAGTAGTAGAATGGACAAGAAGCCTGACTATAAGGTTAGTGTACTACTTGCACGTGTCTATAGATACTTTAGTATAAAATAATCTCAATAGTGCACTAAAATATGCAGAAAATTAAACAATCAATTTTAGTGCATTTTCGATGCTTAATTTAAAACTTTTATAACTTTGGAAGAAATCAACATGAAAGGTTTTCTCTAGTTTTATTTTCTATACAAGCTGTTCGTAAAATGTATGCAACTGAAGCCATATTCTTGTAGAGCTTGAAATTATAAACTAAAAGTTCTTTTACCGTTTTTTCCTAAGTTCAATATGTACAAAGTTATTGTTAATTAAAAATGAAATAAAACGTCGAATGAGCATCGTCTCCGGAAAAGTAGGCGGAGCTCTTG
>JAYJLV010087024.1:0-13558 GCA_036873485.1 Torymus texanus | reverse complement strand
TTAAGATTTACTTTAAAGGCTATTTTCTCAAAACATCATTTTTTAAACTTTGGCGTAGACTTTCTCAGGCACTACTGCATGGATTTTCATGGGGTAGAGCTTAAAATACTCGTTTTACATTCAACTCTACGCCAAAGCTCCAGTTTTTGGAATTCTTTTTCTCTAAGTATGTTTTCATGCCAAAAACCATAAAAACTCAAAAAATTAACAAAAAATTGTTTTTTGCATTAATAACATATTCAGAGAAAAAATTTCCAAAAACTGGAGGTTTGGCGCATAGTTGAATGTAAAAAAAGTATTTTAAGCTTTACCCCATGAAAATCCATCCAGTTGTGCCTGAGAAAGTCTACGCCAAACTTTATTTTTTTGAAAAAATCATAACTCTCATTAAAATGGGCTTAAGGACCTGGATTTGATTTTTTTTTAACAATAATTAGTAATATTTATAATATTTTAAATTGTTTTTTTAGGTCATTTTATGAAGATGGGCTTATAGCTGTAAGACCCCCTTAAAACTAAAATACTTAATATGTATATACATTTGTTATTTCAACATTTTGCTGGTAGTGAAAAACAGGAATAACTTAAAGTTCTAAGTTTGTACATGTAAATTCCTGTTTTTCAAAACAGTACATTGTTTCTTATCCGGTTTTTAACTTGGATTTAATCATTTTTGGTTTAAGGTTGTTTTTGTTTATCGGACAAAACTTTTAAATTTTCTGGCAATTGATTAAATATTTTCACTGCAATAAAGTAGCTATTTTTATAACTTATAGTTTTATATATTATTGGTAACCGATTGCTCTTAAATCTAGTTTTACTAACAGATGTTTTGTATATTTCAGTTAATTCAGAGTAGCGAAATACTAATGATTCTAGCTTAAATATTTGTTCTAATTGCAACGGGTAGTTATTTACAACAAATGTGTTTTTACTTATTATTTTTAATATTGTTTTGCAAATTTTGTAGTATGTTCACATAATTGTTGTAGGCTCCACCCCAAGCAATTATTCCATAAGTTATTACACTATGGAAGAAAGTTTGTAGAAAACATATGTTAAATATTTAGTCTTGTTAATTATAGAATTTATATGTTTATCCCATTTAACATTGTAGTCAAAGATTTCTCCTAAATATGTATGACTTACAACTCTATTCAAAAACTTATCATTAATTTTGATTAGGACATTATTTGGTACACTATCATAACCGCTTCCAAATGTTATAAATACAGAATTTTCATCATTTAAAGATAATTTATGTAATTGCATATGTTTAGCAATTTTTTAAAAATAATTGTTCATTTGCAGTATTGCTTCCTGCCAAGTGTCTGCTATTGATATTACAGCTGTATCAACTGCATATGATACTGTATTATCTGGTATATCAACTAGGAGATCATTAATATATATGATACACAATAGTGGGCCTAATACAGTACCTTGCGGTACACCAATGTTTACATTTATATAACTACTATAAGCAGAATTAAATTTTACTCTCTATTGTCTATTTGTAAGATAAATCTCTATCAATTTATGTGCATTTCCTCTGATACCATAGCAGTAGAGTTTTTCAAGTAATATTTCACGATCGACTGTGTCAAAAGCCTTTGCTAGATCTAGAAAAGTTATAATTATAGGTTTACTTTTATAAATACTATTGTAAATTTTATTTGTTATATAACTTAATGCATATTTTGTTCCTAGTTTCTTTATAAAGCCAAATTGCTGTTTTGAAATGATCTTACTATGACCAATAAAATTATATAATCTATTGTAAGTAATTTTCTTAAAATTTTTTGCTATGTTCGAAATCAACGAAATAGGCCTATAGTTCTTAGCTCTGTGTTTATCAGTAGCAATTGATTGTTCAATGCAAAGATTAAATATGTAAGCCAATGGATCAGCAATGTAATCAGCTATTACTTTTAAGACTCTACTGTTTAAGACTGTTGATACTGTTACGTCCGGAAACGTACACTTTCGAATAAGGTTGAACTTATTCTTTTGTTGTTCGTTTTGAGCCTAGGTAACTAAACGTAATAGTTCGGGTGAGCTTTCCTAAATACGAAAAGAAAGGGAGGGGAATTCTGAAAAGGGCAAAGAAGTAAACGCGGTGATTTGAATTTAGCAAATATTGTTTCGATTTTTAATTTTTACGCGAATATTATGGTTTAGTTTTTATCATTAGCTATATCCTCGAACGGGCGTTGGCTGGAATGGCCTGATCCAGAGTTTGAGTGACATATACTATGATAGATTAGGGCAGCAAAACCGAATGGAAATAAAAATAATGGTATAAAATTTCAAAAATATAAAGCTACGGAGGTTGGCTGTAGAAATAATAGAAAAAGGATGTCGCGAAAATTCAAAAATAATTGAAATTATTACTTACTATTTGTTGTCCTTGTACTAGTTGTCGTCTCGATGGATCTTATTGGGTTTTATCACACATGAAACACTAATGGTTTTTTTTTATTATTGTACAAAACTTTTCTTTTATTTATTATCAAAAAATTACAATGAGAGTATTGAATATTGTGCGCGTCAAAACCAAAGGTGTAATTTCCGTCTTGGAACGGAGTGAACAAAATTGAATATAATACAGTGAAATCTGCGAATACAATAAACAAACCGAACTTTACACGTGCGTCAAGGTCCGGGAGTTGCTTCCTTCCTGGGGTAGACTGAACTGAGGATCCAGTGAGTTGCAGCTATTTTTAAATGGTGTTGCTTCTCCTCTGGAAAACTGCGGTGTCAAATCGGAATCCAAGAAAGATTTCCAAACTGGGAATTCTGCTAGTTTTCCATAGACCTCTATGTACGGTAAAAATCCAATAGAGAGTATCCACATCTCCTTCCCTTTCTCTTGAGATGGTGGAGAGGGTGAGGCCCTATGCTTATACACAGAGAGCGATCGCTCATCCCTCCTTTGGGGGGTTTTTCGGCGGCTTGTATCCTCGTGTAAGTGTGCGAGAGAGAAATATACTGTGCGACAGAGAGAGAGAGAGAGAGAGAGAGAGAGAGAGAGAGAGAGAGAGAGATAGAGAGAGAGAGAGAGAGAGAGAGAGAGAAAGAGAGAGAGAGAGAGATAAACGATATATCCTTCTCTGTTTCTCTGGATGATTTCAATAATTTTGAGGGAATTTCCTGACCTCGCCGCAATTATACATTAAAAATGACTTGACAATTTATTAGGTTATGAATTATTAGATACTTAAACGTAAGGTTTTGATACAAATTTAAATGGAAGTTCTAGCATTATTAGAACAAAAGTTAGAGGTAATTAATATTTTAACAAAAAACGTAAGTAATAGATTTTTAAGGGAATGTTCATAACCTTACATTTAAGTATTTATTACAAATCTAGATTTTACAGCATTTATTTATTTTTACAAAAACTAGTAATATAAAAGGTAAAGTAATGCAGTGTAGAAACGGTACTGATTTTAATAAACATATTGATTTGTAATAATTAAATGAATTATATTAAAAATATTTCAATTGTAAATAATATAGAAATAAGTTTATTATAAATATAGCATTTTCCAGACGGTAAAACTTTTGAAATCGTTAAGTGTTTGCCCAAGGAAACCCTCAAATTAGAAAGTATCTGTATACGAAACTTTCTACCTGAGTAGATTGTCGACCCTTATTTATTCAAAAGATTTTACGCAATCTATGTTTAATTAAATTTGGGAACTATGAATAATTATTTAAAATTCAAAAGTTATTTAATAATTTTAGTTTAACTATTGCTGTGCATAATAACAATATTTATATAAGAATATAATTAATTATAAATGCGCATGTAAATTTTCTAAAAAACGAATTAACTAGTAGATGGCTTTTATCTATCTATAAATAAAGTCTTTAATCAAGTAGTGGTTGCATTTTAGTTAATTGACAAACTATGGAATGTCATATAGTATAGCTATTTCTGCTTGATACTATTGCCAATTAGAATTTAATCGCTCGCCAAGTAATTTTCTCTTTTAGAATCTAATACATATATTTTCTTATGTTTTTAAGAAACTAAAATTTTATCCCACGGTTAGTTTCCCACAAAGATAGGCTAGGCAGTATCTTTGTAGAAAACCAGGGAAAGCGTAAACTAGTCGGGGTGCGTATCTTTTGGAGAAGATAAAAAAAATATTTCAGCGAAGAAAGATAAACAAACTAAAATGAATGTTTGTTATTTACAACAAACTCGAATAGGCGTATGAGCCTGCGTACCTTCGCCACATCTGGTGGTCATAAAAATCGATGGGCATCCGGACCCATCTAATCTCAAATGTACATAAGTAAAATATTATCTCGACCACTCGAGAAAAATTCTAATATGGGAAAAGATTGTACTGTGTCTATAATTTAAAATTTTATTTTCTCCAGCAGTGGCAAAAACCACAGGACGTAACAGTACCATCAATACCACCAGATTTATCCTTCATTTCCTTGATTATTATTATAATTTCATTAGTACATGTGGGTTCCAAAAATATTGTATTTGTATTTTCCTTAGGTAATTTTATATTATCGGTATTTTTTACTCAATTTTTCTCCTATTTCACAAAAATAATTATTCATAGAATCAACTATTTCAGTAGCTTCACTAATTTTTTACCGTTATAATGAATTATAAAATCAAGATCATTCTTTGGTTTTGTTTTTCGACCTAACTTTGTATTAATAATATTCCATAAATGATTATTTTGTTTATGAGTATTACTTTTCTGTTCAATTAGTTTTTTTTTCATGTTATCTTTGCATCTTTTATGACTTTATTTAACATTTTTTCATATATTTTAAAATCTCTTTTTAACTGTATATTTGTAGTATCTAGCTTCCATAAATTATATAATTCATCTGTTTTATTACGAGATATTATAATTCCCAGTGTAATCCATTTTTTCCTAGGTGTATTTTTCTTACTTTTTCCTTGACGATTTAGAATATTTAGAAGTATCAATGCAATTTTTTATTTCATTGATTAATAGATCAGTAGATATGTTAGGATCTTGCAGTAACAGTTGTTGCCAATTAGTTTTACTTGCTATTCTTTTAAATTTATTGTGATTTATATTTTGGTATTGATAGGTTTTTTCGTGAGTTGAGATTAAATTAGCAATGGTTATAAAAAGTAAATTTTGACCAGTTATTGTTTGGTTTAGATTTATAGAATTATAATTTAAATTTGTATTTTTAACAAAAATATTGTCAATGCTAGTTCTTTCATTGTTATTATTTACAGATGGCCTAGTAATATTTAAATACTAGGAGTTGTAACGGGCGCTTGTATAAGGTCCGAATAATCATATATACAGCGTCGCGAGATTCGAATCTTGCGAGCTTAGTCGGACCGCGATCGATAGCGCGCCGCGCGAAGCTCGAACAAGATAGACGGCGAAGACGCCGACCATGATAAGGTAGTATAGAGCAGACTGTCAAGTGAATGTGTGAGAGCGATGACACACAAAATGTGAGTTTCGTGACCGCCGCGCATATGTACGTGTAGTGTATGCGCCGCGCCTCCACCGCTGCAAGTGTGACCGCCATAGGGCCGCTACCCACTACGAAGGAGCATTAGTGAGGGAGATAGATAGAAGCTCCACGAGGACGGGGATAGTGAGACGTGCCCCATCCCCGCCTGCCTATTGCAGCGAGTGTAACGGAGAAGGTTGTGTCGAGCGATGGCTGGCCAGCTACAAGCGTGAGTAGGTTTTGCGTGAATTTCATTGTTAGCGGTCGTGACGGGCGCGTAGGTATTCCACCCCCGTCACGAATAACCGACGCTGCTGTGCAGCGACTACGTGCAAACCCCAAGCAGGGGTGAATCGGTGCCGGCGTCACACACTGATATTATTAGTGCGGATTGACGAAACCGGCACCGCCGCATTCCCTCTCGGCCACAGGGGAATTCTACAACGGCAAGCTCCCCGCGTGTCGGAGATACGCGGATATTACCCGGTGTACCCAAAGGGGAAGTTTTACAACCCCTAGAGTTCCACCCCCTTACAGAGTATATCCTTTTTCTAAAAAATTATTTAAAAGTCACGACTAGTAGTGTTAGATTCTAATATATTAATGTTGAAGTGACCGACTATAAAATGATTTTCAGAATGTTTGCTGTAATCTAAATAAGTTTTAAGATTACTAATAAATTCAGTTACGGTTAAATTATGTGACCTATATACAGCAGAAACTTCTATAGTATTTGATTCATTTAACTTACTTTTAGAATGTAGAATAACCAGTCTTCTAATCTCTATTGTGTTTGTAATTTCGATTAGATCTTTTTGTATATACATTACTACTCCATCATTTTGATCAATCTTACTATTATTGTAATTCATTTCATAGCCAGATAGTTGGTAGAGCTGGTAATATTGTAAATTCCAAGTTTCAGTATACACTATGATATAAGGTTTCTTATCTAGTCTCTCGATAAAAATTTTTAAATCCTCTAAGTTTTTGTTTAAACTTCTAATCTTGATATGTAGAATCAAATTATTTACATTTTCTAAGTTTTTATTTAGAGAGACTAAATTATCACATATTATTTCATCTTGTAAGATTCTAATGGGAACCCCTATTTTTAACCCAGTAAATGAAAAGAGGACTTATATTAAAAAATATAAGAGGGTAGGTTATTGTATCTATATGTTTACTAATATATTATATATTTATAGGTTTTTCATTTCTTGAATAAATGCATATATCGCGGTCAACTGGAGGTAACCCTTCATTACCAACAAAGACTACGGCGATTTCATGACATTTAGCAGTGTTATATCGATTTTTATCAAGATTTGAATTTCGACCCATCTTATTTTTGTTAGAGAATAGTTAGTACTATTTCCGCCGCCCAACTTGGATGGCCAAGGAACTGCAGGTTTTATACGGCAAACGTGACGCTACATTATGACGACACAAACGGGCCGGAGACCCCACAGCACTAGAAGAATTTTCAAGATTATGTAGTGAAGCAACTGAGAAGACGAAGGATATACGTACGAATTATATACACAACCGCTTGAAAAACTTGCTAGACAATAATGGTAACATCTGGAAGGAACTACTCGGTCTCGGTCTTCTCCCTAAGTCGGCGGACGGCTTACATGGTTTCTCCCTGAATGAGCTCAGCAACCATTTTGCGGCGGTGTCGTGCTCCTCAACGGAATCTTGCGACGAAGCAACTATTTTAATTGATACTGCCCATGATGACGGTTTTAATTTTTAACACGTGTCACTCAGTGATATAGTTCTCGCGGTTGCTCACTTTACCAGGCTAAAGGCGGGGACGGAATTCCGCAAAGTGTAATTGC
This sequence comes from Torymus texanus, assembly GCA_036873485.1. NCBI lineage: Eukaryota > Metazoa > Arthropoda > Insecta > Hymenoptera > Torymidae > Torymus > Torymus texanus. The sequence continues at coordinate 6,230 of JAYJLV010087024.1, read as the reverse complement.
AAAAGCTCTCCCAACCATCGGACCATTACTTGTCAATTTATTCAATTCGTCACTTGACAATGGTGTTCTTCCTGGAGCCTGGAAGAAAGCACAATTAATACCGTTCGACTCCCTCCGACTTTCGTTCTATTGCCCTGTTATGCTTTCTATCCAAGGTCCTGGAGAAACTAGTACATGAAAAACTATCGGAGTATATCATCACCAAGGGGATCCTTGATCCGCTTCAAATTGGCTTCAGGAAACACCATAGTACCACTACAGCATTACTGAAACTGAATGACGATATAAGATCTGGTCTTGACAAGAAACTCGTTACTATTACATTACTTGACTCTAGCAAAGCTTTCGATACGACATCACCGACGGTACTGTTACGTAAACTGAGAGGTATGGGCTTATCATGAACTGTCCTTTGCTGGTTATACTCATATTTGTTAAACAGAGAACAACAGGTTCTAAATAAAAATGACACTTCTGATTGTGTTTCGACAAATCTCCGTGTTCCACAGCGGTCAGTGCTCGTGCCACTACTATTTTGTCTTTATATAAACGACGTGAAACATCTTTTCAATAATAACATCAATCACATACTCTACGCTGACGACTTGCAGATTTATGTACATGTGCCATTTAAGCAGTTAGAGGAGAAGATTCGTTGACTGTCTGCAGCGTCTCAAGCCGTCTCTGATTGGGCGGTGACGTCTGGTCTCAAACTCAATCCAGGCAAGACACAAGCCACTTTTTTACCACAGAGCGTAAAATAACCGCATTAATTATATGAATTTTCCTGGTATTGTTTTGGGAACCGGTATCGTAGTCCCTTTTGCGGAGACGGTGACCAGCCCCGGTCTGGTACTTGATCGAACTCTATCCTGGAAGCCATTCTTTGATCATATAACGTTAAAAGTTAACCGAGTCTTGTACTGCCTACGCTTCTTCCGATCGAGTACAACTGAGCTGTTACGTCAATGTTTGGTACAGACGCTGATTTTTCCTCTTCTCGCTACTGTTCTACTCTGATGAATGACGCTACATATGAACAGAGATGCAGACTACAAAGATCGCAGAATTTTTTTATGAGATACATCTTCGGATTAAGTCGGAGAGATCATGTGATACCTCAACGGCCCGGGCTTGGCTGGCTGTACACAGATACAAGACGGCAGTACTTATTACCGTACTTTTATATAAAATAATTAATTTCTGTTTACCATCTTATTTGTGTCAACTGTTTGAAAAGCGTCAGTTAAGTCGGCCTGCTAGAGGCTCCTCCAGGGACCTTAAAGTTCCACACGTCCATTCTGAGATCAGCAAACAATCTTTTCGAGCCGTCAGCGTGCAGCTGTGGAATTCCCTTCCTTGTCACATTAAAGGTTTAACGAGTTTGAGTCGCTTTAAGCGAGCTGTATACGAGTATATGTTAAACTTAGACTGACTTGTACAAAATTGCGATATTTTGTATATATTATATGTATTGACTGTGTAATCTACGCTATATTACTATATTGACTCATTGACTGACTATTCTAGTCTCTTTTATTTATCATTTTCTGTGATATCTCTAGATTACTCATAACTCTACATGTAGTTGATTAAGCGGCTGTGATTTTTTTGTAGACTATTCTAATTCTTTTTTTTTTTTTTTTTTTATCCGTGGAGTTAGAGTACGGTTCATGCACCGCAGGGGCGGCGTGCGGGCCTCACTACCCCGTGTGTAGGGCTCGGTCGTTCCAGCCTTTTTGCCCTTTGCTCGGGTCGACGAGCCTGGAAGGAGACTACCTACTAAACTCCCACCTCCATTACACCAGGGTGTAGATTCCACGGCTCTCACCGATCCGGCCCGGAACTGTTGTGCACATTACTTCGGGTCTGTCGGCGTGTCTATGCCTTGCGGCGATCGTATCGGTCCTGTCTGTTTTTTCGTATCGTTTCTAGTGTAGGTTTAGTCTTCAAGGCATCTTTCAGCCTTCTTGCCTTGTAAAACGTTAGTCACGTAGCGTACTATGTCGTTCCAATTGTCTTTGCTTATCAACATCACGGTCACAGTATTGCCCGGTGTGATGTCGCCTGTCGTTGCCTCTAGTCGGAGTCTTTCAACTGTCCAGCGAGGGCACTCATAAAATGTGTGCTCCGCGTCGTCTCTGTTGTGTGCGAAGTAACTGCAGGAGGGAGTAGTAACCCTCCCCACCCGATGCAGATACTGGCAGAAGTAACCGTGTCCTGAGAGAAACTGGGTTAGGTAAAAATTCACCTCCCCAGCCCTCTCTTTCCGCAGCCGCACATCCTTTATGAGGCGTCTCGTCGACTTGTCACTGTTTATCCAACGGGTTTGCCAGATGGTCAGCGTCTCTGTTCGTGCGTCAGTGGCTGCCCTCTCTCTTCCTTTCTCGGCACTCGTCTCATAGACCCTCTTTTGCTCAAAAGCTGGGAGGTCTATCGGGACTACCTCGGCGATCGCGAGCACCGCTGCAGCCGAGACGGTACGGTACGCGCACGCGATGCGCAGCGCGCCCTTTCTCTGTACCGCCATCGCCTTGCGGTACTTTTCAATACGCAACGCGCCCGCTCATATCTCGGCTCCGTATTGCATCGCCGAGTGAGTTACCGTCAAGAGCAGTCTCCGTACACTCGACCTTGGTCCTTTTGTGTTCGCCATGAGGCGGGCGAGAGCGGCCCTCAACTCGCGCATAAGCGCGCGCTTTTACAATTAACATTTACTATAATATATACGATGTGTATATTCGTCGCTCACAGCTTTGCACTCCCCTCGCTAGGCCTTACGTTCGCCTCACGAAGACGGGCCGTCTTCAACTTCGGGAGGTTTTTCGTTTCCTAATGGCACCACTATCGGCTCTTAAAATATTTACGCTCCGCCAGGCCACACACACCTTACGGAGTGGGCCTTAGTTCTCACTTGGCTCCACTATTGGGTTTGACGATTACGCTTAGATTACACCTATATCATTCTACAAGGTGCGCCGCCTCGGTGAGCGCGTCCTGTCGACGGCTCAGCCCTGGTAGCTGCTGTTGTTGTGGCTGTTGTGCAGGGGGCTGGTGGAGGTGCAGTTGCTCGACGGAGACGATTGATAACGGTACTACCTGTTGCCGCATACGGCCGCGCCACTCTTGCTCCGCCCGCAATTGCTTCCGGTGCATGGGTATGCGTCTCTCGCCCTACAAGCGCAGCGCCTCCCCGTTCCTTGCGTCGAAGATCTTCTGCATCCGCCGTTCGTGCTCGAAGTTTTGCGCGATGAATTGTTGATGCGCCGTAGTAAATCTCGGACTCACTGCCAGGTCGACTTCATGTCTCCCGCAATTATAACAGAATGCCCGTACCTTGGGCCAGGGGCATCGCATCTGATCATGTCCACTCCGACAACAGTTGAAACAATGGTAGGCTGGCGGGTGTACATCCGTAGAGATGGGTCTCAATCCGCCAAACATCACCCCGTTTAACCGTACTTGGCGCTCATCTTTGTCCTGCCTCCACGGCTCCACTCTCGGCTCCCTTCTACATGGCGGTCCTGGATGTTCCTCCGGTGGTGGGGATGTGTGCCGCGAGACATAATCGTCGATTCTAGGCTGGCGGTTAGAGTTGTAGCGGCGCGCGCGGCGCCGTTGTGACTTGCCCATGCGCGGTGGCGTTCTTTTCCTGCGACGAAGTTAAAGCGGTTATCACTTAATTGTAACTTTTCTGATTTAAAAATTGCTGTGCGCGATCAGTTTGTATGCGGCATACGTGAAGAGGCAACACGCATTGAATTATTTAAAACGCAAAATTTAACGTTTGATAAAGCATTGGCAGAAGCTTCCGGTCATGTAAGTGCAATGAAAAATGCAGCTAGAGCGACAAAGACATTTAATATAACTACAAGAGAAGAGATTTACATAATAAAATCGAATCGTGACGAAAAATTCCAAAGGCAGAGCTTGAAGCAAAATTAAAATAACTCCAAATATGAACATCGTACAACACATTCCAAGCAGCCGTCAAATGTAAGCAAAAGCAAGAGTAGCGAAAGTATACAGCGCTACTGCTGTGGTAAGCCGAACCACTTTTCGAATAAATGTAAATATCGTTTTCGAGTTTGTAATGTTTGTCAAAGGAAAGGGCACTTGGAAATCATGTATAGGAGCAAGTCAGAAAAAACGAAACAAACAATGAAGTATCTCCAAGCGGACAGCGATTCTACAGTTGAACATAGGGGCGAAGATAATGCGTACACGCAACATGACTTCTTTCCATTAGGAGTAAACGATTTAAGGGACAATAAATATGACTTAGGCAAAATCAAAGCGGAGCCGATGTTATTAAACGTAAACATAAATAATGTAACGTTGCCGATGGAAGTAGATTCCGGGACTTATGTAACCGTTATATCTGTGTTAACAAAAGAAAAATCGTTTTCTCAGTGGGTCACTTAGAAAATCTAAACGTGACGTTAAATTATCAAACGTGAAAATTAGACTGTTTAGTAATGGAGGGCATGGGTCCTCCACTGATCGGTCGACAATGGCTTGCGACGTTTGGCCTATGGCCACCCGATCTATTTCAAAACGTGTTGAAACAAAATATAGAAGATAATAAATTGCTAAACTTGAACGTAGATGAAGTACGCGGAAAAATAATATCAGAATTTAAGGAACTCTTCAGCGATACACCGGGACTTTATAATAAAAGTAAAATTAAAATTTACGTTAATGAAAATTTTAACCCGATAGCATTAAATGCTATGCACGTACCGTATGTCTTAAAAGATAAAATTGAAAAAGAAATAAATAGGCTAAAAGATCTTGGTCATCTAAAAGCAGTGGTAACGACCGATTGGGCAACACTAATTGTACCCGTAATTAAAAGTAATGGTGACGTCCGCATTTGCGGTGATTTTAAATTAACTCTAAACTCGCATTTGATAATATCCAAACGCCCATTTCCGCGGATTGATGATATTTTTGAAATTTCACGGCAGGGCCTGACGTATTCACATCTTGACCTTCCTTATGCCTACATACAAGTACCGGTCGAGGAACAGTCGCGGAAATTATTAACAATAACAACCCATTTAGGTCTCTTTCAGCATACGAAACTGCCAGAAGGCACGGCGCCAGCCCCTGCTGAATTTAAAAAAATAATGGAAGAATGTCTGCAAACCACTCCATGTGTGATTCCGTATTTAGATAATATTTTTTTATCGGCCGCACAAACGAAGAGCATATTGAAAATCTAAGAAAAGTATGTCAACGGTTAGAGGAATGCGGGTTCAGGCTGAATAAAAATAAATGGTAAATCTTTAAAAAATGTATCGAAGTACTCGGTTATGTAATCGATAAAGAGGGCCTTCACAAAGCTAAACCAAAAGGTAAAACTATGTAGAAACGCCGCGGCCGACTAACAAAAAACAATTACTCTCATTTCTAGGGCTAATAAAGTTCTACGCGAGATTCTTAGAAAATCGATCCGATAAATTATGAGCATTGTTCAAATGCGCAAAGAAAAAACATTTCGAATGGAACGATGAGTGCGAGAGCACATTTTTATGGGTGAAGAAAGAGTTAATTTCACCGCGGATCCTTGCACATTATAGTCCGGACGAAGAGCTAGTCTTGGCGTGCGATACTTCATCGTATGGTCTATCGGCTATTTTGTCACATAGATACAAAGACGGTAGTGAAAAACCAATTACTTACGCGTCGAAAATTATTCTAACAAAAAACTTAAACCGTGCAATTATTGATAAAGAAGCGAGTGCGATTGTGTTCAGATTTAAGCGTTTTTATGATTTTGTATATGGTCGCGAAATAACTTTGCGCACAGATCATAAGCCGTTACAATTCATATTAGGGCCAATATCAGGCATACCGTTAACTGTGGCTAGAGGGCTACAGAGATGGGCATATTATCTATCATGATTCCGTTATAAAATAGAATTTATCAAATCTGAGGCAAACTAAAATTACGACGCGTTATCGCGACTTCCTATTCACGATAATACGGATATTTTCGACTCAGATTTGACGCCAATGAACTATATTAGAGAAGGCATGGATAAAACTACGTGTGAGGAAGTTGCCCAAGCGACAAAACATGATGTAGTTTTAAGCAAAGTTTTAAAATATAGTATCTGCGGCTGGCCAAATAATGCGCAATTGCAAGAGCCAAATCTGGAGAATACGGTGGATGGGGCAGCAGTTCGTAGCGTAATTCGACCAATTTAGCCGTGGCGAGTGCA
>JAYJLV010087013.1:0-13561 GCA_036873485.1 Torymus texanus | reverse complement strand
TTTATTTTCTATATTTAAATGAGATTTAAAACTTTCCTAAGTTAAATGGCTACCGTTCTAAAAAGAGGCTTTTTCAATACTTTTTTCGAAATAAACCTAAAAATGTCGAGAACTTTAGTTTTCTTGAGCGTTAGGATCTAATATTGCAGCTTTCATTATATTTCTACATCCAAAAACTTATCCCAAAATTTGAGCCAAATCGAGGACCCGAAGGTAGTGCACTCTCTTGGTCAGCTCAAAAGTTTTTATATGTATAGTAGCTTTCAACTGTGGTTGTGCTTTGTTAGATTTATAGCGTTGTAAAAAATTTAGGAATATAAATTTTTTATTCTCAAGTTTAGGTACCTTCTGTAACGATGTTAACGTTGTTACCTACTAAGATTTTGACAGACTCGGTTTTCTATGTAAAAATGAAAGAATTTGCTTGAATTATTGTTTATTAAACTTAAGAAATAAAAAAGAAAGTTATTTCGGTGAGGCTTTCTACAAATTACTTGAAAAATACAGTTGGTTTTTTTATGAATCTCAAAAAGTATTGCCCAGCAATTTTATTTACCTTAATTTTTTACTGAATTATTGAATTGTAATAATCCTTAATGCACATTTCCATTTCGACACTAATGGAGTATCCAAAATTGAGCAAAAAATACATTACTTATTTAGATAACACTCAAATTATTGTAAAAAATGTCAATAACTGTAGAAAGGAGGCGAGAGAAGACAAAATTAACTTTTAACATTGCGATTGTTCTTATAAAACTAAATATTAATGTAAAGTGAATTATGTATTTCAAATATCAGATACGAAATATTAATAAACTGATATTTTGTATTCGAACGTATTATTCGATGCCATCAGATATCACCGAACGTGAAAAACTCATAGTGGCTAGTTTTAGTCGATACCCATGAGTGTGCAAGTCTCCTCTACTACTAAGCTGCGTTTGTCGATTGTCCCCGGCATAAAAAATTTAATTATAGTTTGTATGTACTTTCGACAATTCGAAATGTAGGTTTCGTACATTGTACAATTCGGTATTCAATTGAAATGCCGAACTTTACAAGGTTCTCTATATTTTTGGGTTTCAGCACGTAGATTGAAATATAGTTACACGAAACCGTACACGAATTTCTAGAAACACTATTCTCAGGGTATTTATTACAGCTTTTTCTAAAAACTAACCATTCCTATAAATTCCTATATAAAGAAATGAAAAAATAATACTGTATTCATATTGCTTTAAAATAATTTTAAAACTATATCGCATTTTAAAATTCACTGAAAATTAAATTTTCTTCAAAATCAAGTTAACCGTTACTATACACTTCGCCATCCATATCACACTTTCAGCTATACGTAATAATCCTAGATAAAAACTTCAAACAAAATCACAAACACTATCCTTGGCAAAAAGAAAGGTAAAACAACTATAACCCACTTTGCGTTTCAAAGGCGCTCACCTCGGCGTGAAACTTCCTTCCTCTCCGTCTTTTTTCCTCACGCGCTCCTCACATACATACCTCCTCGCGAATAAGAATCTAGCCTCAAAAAAAAAAAAAAAAAATGCTTGACTCCAAAAATGTTCACCTTCTTTCTCATCTCCTTTGCCGTTCATAATTACAAAAGGCCAAACGCAACACCTCTCTTTTCGAATTCGCGCTTTGATTCACTACCCCACAGTCGCGGTGTCTTTGACAGCTCAAAGTGTTTCGTCACTCTCCTCTCATCTTCAAACATTCCATGCACGTAAAATATATAGAGAAAATAAAAAGCGCAATTACGAGCTGCGCATCAACGATTTCATGCTCTTTGAGATAAAGAGTCCTCGTGAGAAAAGCGTATCATATATATACACATACAATGTGCCAAAGGTGAGTCGAAAACTAAACCTTTTGCTTTTATAAGGTACATATAGAGCTATATACGCACACAGGCGCGTGTGGCATTAAGGGACATACGGCCGTTTAATTAAATGCCTGTTTGTTTTTAGTTACACACACACATACGCGCGAGTTCCGAGTTCCGGTAGTCTCTCGTATTGACAGACACACACACACACACACACACATGCGAAAGCGAGCCTATATATGTGCATGCTCGGGTTATTTGCTCCAGAGAGAGATATATATATATATATAAAATGACGACGACGACGACGACGTCGACGACGTGGGTCCGAGTGTGTTTGCGATATCTACCATACGCGCGGGTTTTTGGGTATACGTTGATATACTATAGTCGCGCCCGTCGCTGCGTACTGGATTTCGAGTGATCTTGGACTGACGGGTGTTATTGGATGGAAGTGAGAGAAAGAGTGAGAGGTGGGTAAGAAGGTCGCTTTGCTTTTTGGGAGGGGGGATTGCGTGTGATTTTTTCGACTAGATTGGATTTTCTGTTACGAGTGCGTCCGAATTTCGAAATAAAATCGAGAAAAGGTTTTAATTTTGGTTTGTGAAGAAGATTTTTTGTTATTATTTTGTATTTTTAGGTTGAATAAGTAAATTTCAGAAGTGCAGTAATAAGCCTGTGTGTCTGTATCTATAATACGGGCAAATGCGTACTTCTAATTTACTGGAATTCTCAAAGAATTCGCACAGGTTACCAGAATCATATTATGAGACCATTTTATGCTCGAGAAAGCATCGTGATAGAGCTGAATTAAACCATATACAAAGGCAAGTAATTTTCAGAGAAATACGAATAATACAGTCGAACAAATTTATCACTGTTGCAATCGTAGTAAATTATAATCTAAAAGTAAATTATGTCGTATGAAATGAAAATAGTGGTATAGAAATTTTAGTTCATAAAGTTCGGTTATTAACGTCGCTTTAGATCATTAAATTTTTTTGCAGACTTTTATGAACGATTCCAGTACAAAAAATGCGTACTGATGTGTCAATAGCACTTGAAAAAAAGTAACTAAAAAGCAATATTAAAACTTTGATGTTCGGTATTGATATATCATAGTAACAATAATGTTTGTAAAGTAATTTTCTTTACAAAATTGAGGTTTTAGAATTATTTAAAAAGTCTTTCGTATTTTTTATTTTAATTTGGTATTCAGCGAATTTTTAAATTAAAACTAGGATAGAAATATTTTTTTTTTAATTTTATGTATAAAGTTTCAAGATAGCAGCTGGTAACCAAAATTTTAACCTTTAGAGAACGAGAGTGATCGAAAGGTTAAACAATCTTTTTTTTATCTGTTTTTTAAATATAACTGATACTTTATTTTTATTTTTTTCGATTTCACGAGAAAAGTCATAATTTTTCAATACAACTTATCAGAATATTCTATAATGTTTTGAGATCAGTTTTAATTATTCTAATATAGGACTTTCTAATGCAGTCTTTTTTACGATTATTTTATTGAAAAGACTTCTGTCGCGTTGAAAATTTGTTTCTATTAATAAATATTTCTAAGTTAACTACATATTTATAATTTTTTTAAATTATATTTATTAAATTAAAAATTTCGATATCACAACTAATGTATTAATTATTGGTTTTAGATTTAATATTAATATAAGGAAATATGGTAGAATTAAATTTGGTTTCAATTCTCTCTGGCTTCATTACAACAGAATAGGCCCAGAGGATGTAGGGAAATATATTTCTAAGAAATTCAGCAGTTCTACCATTTCCAAGATTAGTCCCCCAACTCTGAAATATTCATAGTAACGAAAAAGGGTAGTGGAGCATCTAGAAAGGACGCAAACTTATTGTAAGTGGTCCTAGAATGTAAAAGTACTATATAATGATGTGAAAGCAACATTTCATTTTTAAAGTTATTTGAAATATATTTGAAATACAATTTTGACGATAAATTTTACTTTAATATTATTGTAAATTTACTTTAACATTATACTCATAAAAATATTTTGTAAACAAAGGCGCAATGATAAAGCTTTTTTATCTCAAATCAACTTAAGAATACACGGATTAAAATTCAAATAAAATAATGTTTTATTCGAGACTCTTGCTTTTCATATAAACGTTTAAATTTGACAATTCATCACATTTGGGAATTTGCCTCATCTGACACTTCGTTTGTCGGAGGATTTCGCAACAGTCATGGCTTTAAACTAATTAGTTAATTATAAACGATGGTCTTTGCGTGCGTCAACGTTGCGCTAACCTTGTTTTACACAAAAGCACAGATGCATTATTCAAAATAATTAAAGAGAAATAAAAGCAGACGATTAAATATTCAAATTATTTCTTGTGCAATAGGTAACAATTACAAATGAATGAAATTCACGACAACTCGAGTGTGCATCGTTCGATTACAATATGTCAAGCGTGTTACGATTATTTTTTTCTTTTGAGTTTCATTTTCACGGCTGAATTTGTCCGATAATTCCGCGTTTCCTCTTTTTAATTGAATATGTATAAAGACATCCGCATTAATGTAATGATAGTATTAACAAAGTTATATTAAAAATAATCTTTTAAATAATTTTTTTTTTTTACATCTTGTAAACCATACTCGTAAAAACAAAAGTCTATAAAAAGTGTCTCATCCATTATAGTTTACTCTAGTGTAAAAATGTACGGGCAATAAGTTTACGTAATTTCAAAACCCATTACTTTCCGCTTCAACTGATAGAAGTTTTTCAATTTTAAAAAGCCCATATGCAAGAAATGAATATTTTATTTGATCTTACCGAGATCGATCGAGTACCAGAACAAACTTTTCAAGTTGGCATGCAACTATAATGATAATAAACCGCTTAGTAGGCAGTGGAAAGACGAACTGAGATTTCATAAGTTTGTTATAAATAAGCAATAATCAACATCTTGAGTGATGATTTGAATAATGTTAATAATAAACTGTATCTACATAGTAATAGAATCTCCCAAACACAAATGTAGATAAAGAATACATTTTTTATTGCAACAATACTAGGTTGCGATAGTAAGTTTTTATGTCCCATTGCGATAGTAATATTTATAGATAGCAAATATAGTATATCATGAATTTCGACTTGAGTTCATATTTTATCTTTTAAGTGTGAAATCAAATGGCAACAGTTTATATTTTTATAGCGTTAGACATGAATCGTGTATTATATATATATTTTATTATAGGTAGAAGTTTATGTTATAGATTTATATACTACGAAAGCGGAATTTTTACTCTGTTTGCACTCTATCATGAAATGTAAATATATCTTTTATATAATCTTACAAAAATTTTCAATTCCGAATGAATTAATGGAGATAGATATTATCGGAATATAGGAAATTATGGCAATCCATATTATTGTTATTATCAACTGCAACATATATATGTAATATCGAAAATTTGAAAACCAAAAATATAAATATTTTTCGCATTTCTTGGATACATTAATGCATTACGTTGAATTAAAAATAAAAAATTTACAATGTAATATTTTATTAATGCAAAATGTAACATAAGCTTATTTATATTATGCAAACTTTTGAAATGTATGTTTTTTTTAGTATATAAACATAAAATTACGTAACCAAATATAAAGTAAATCTTAGTTGGGCAATGAGCTACAAGAGTTAATTTAAGAAAAAGAATTTTTATTTTTATGACAAATTGCATTTTTTTCATCCTCATAAAACATTAAAAAACTAAATTAAAATTCCTCTTACGTAGTTTGACATATGCACAACGCGTACTCTCTCTCTCTCTCTCTCTCTCTCTCTCTCTCTCTCTCTCTTTCTCTCTTTCCCTTTTCCTCTGTTGTTTGCGTGTGTTCTCTCGGCATTAATGCTGAGCCTTGCCTCGGCGTCCAGGGATTCCAAAGAAGGCACACAAAGGCAGACCATTTTCGCGAATAAGTATTTTCAGTAATGGAAATTCTCTCCGCTTCGTGCGCACGGAGTGTTGTGAGGATTTTCCTCTTGGCTAACGTCGTTTATGGGTGTGAAGGGTACCGAGGACACTTAAAATTCGTTGGAAGGGAAAAACGAATTTCGCATGCGAACAAGTGTTTAATTTTACTTTTTCTATTTTTTTTATTCTCAAAGCGGGTTGCCAGAGAATATAAAGCAGTTGTTTGATAACAAAATCTGCTAGCAAAAATATTTATCAGTTAATTAGTTACTAAACTTTGTTGAAGACGGAGTTGATAAATATTTCACTGTTAATTCTACTATTAGTTTCGATGCTACTAGTTTATATTATTTTGGTTCAAATAAAAAAGGAACAACGTATGTTCAGGATTAAAGGTACTCCTAAAGGTACATTTTCAAAGAATTATTCCATTGTGCTTTATAAGTTCCATTTTCAGTCAAACTGATAATTTGGAAGAGTTATTTTATATCTTCCTTTTATTTACATTCAATTTTTAGAATGATTTCATTTTTTATGTAGATTAAAAGTTTTTATGACAAAGAAAATCCCTGGAATTCAAAAAGTCTTTGTTACGACCGGATTGCCAAGTGACTTATTTTTCGAAAACCTATTACATCCGTGAAAGGAAGAATGTGATAATATAAGATATTCATTTAAAAAAAAAAAGATCAATTTATATTGATACTAAAGAAACCACTAAAAGCACTTAAAATTTTTTCTTTACTCACACTTTAGTTTGTTTATATTCATTTCAAATCGATATACTTTTTATACAATATTTTACCAATACTTGTAAAGCTACCACGTTATCCACTTAAAAATTTTTCATCATATACATATCAGAATAAATCGACAACAACGTTCATTTTACGAAGTCAATCTTCTTCGTCACCTCCGACAAAGTATAGAACTAAGCGGCTGAGAATGTTTGAGCTTTTCTCACGCTCCAATCACCACGACAAAAACATGCCATCGGGAAATCCTTCCAGCAAGCGCAACCAGCACCTTCTCAACTCCCTTGCGCGCCTCGATCATTCTTACGCTCGATCAATCAATCCCTTCTCCTGGTAAAGAAAAAAAACGCAACAGCAGCAGCAGCAGCTCTTCGCAACTATTCTAATAAACCCACGGTGCATACCACGTTTCCATATATAACTATATATAATACACGAGACATTTCTCGAACGGTCTAATGAGCGCGCGACTTTACCCGGTCATCGATCGCATGCAGAGTAACAATCGTCGCTTCGGTACTCGCGTTATTTCTCTTTGGATTCTCTGAGAAAGCCGATGAGAGAGAGAGAGAGAGTTGGTCAGTATAGTCGAGAGCCCGTGTACAATTAATCCATTGGCCAGCTGGTGTGTGCGCGAGCACGAACTTCCGAGCGAGCTGAATTCGCCATGGAATAAGTGATTAGATTAAGTTAATTAATCGTTACGGCGATTGCTCGTGTGAGGTGAGGTATAGCTACTATATATGTATATACCAGTGGCTTATTTCGTACCGAACGTACGTACGCGTTTATGTATACGGGCTGCTTGCCATTATTGTTGTTACTACCCAGGGGGTAATTGATAAACTTGATGGGAGGCGATTTATTTTATAGCTGTCTTAGGGATTGCGGCTGTAGAGATTGCGGTATGCTTTTGATGATTGATTTTGGATTTAAAAAAAAAGATGTGGGTTGGTGGTAACACGGTGGAAAATATATATAACTTTGAATGCGTGAGTAGATGTGGTAGTAAATTTGACGGGAGATTGATAAAATAAAATTGAGGCCGTTGGAAGGACAAAGGTATGTTCATTCGATTATTTAAATGGATGAATTCCGGCTTTTTAGCGTTATTGTTTGCAAATAATATATGTGTCGTAATACAGTTGTGAGTTGCTTCGTAATTTTAATAAAATTGTTACATTATCCAAATGTGTGTGTGTGTGTATATATAGGTGGATTATTGACATCTAATTCTTTGAAACGATTTTTATACAAGGAAATTTCATAAATTTGATATACTTGAAATCAAAGGCATGTCTTTGTCAATTATTCAATATTTTTTTGTACTATATCGAAATTTGATATACATTTTATTTAAACGCTAACGACTTCAGATTGAGCGATAAATTTAAAAAATATTTTAGAGTGACTTCAGTAACTGTCAGTAGCTGTTAAAAGTGTTTTTAAAATTGCAATGGCTGATTTTTTATAGAAAGTATTTAGTTATTCATTTGAAAATGAATGACTGCAAGAATATATTCAATATAGAAGCTATACAGAAGAATTACCGCGTATAAAACTTGATAATTCATCATTCTACCATTACATTAAAAGATTAAAAATTTCCTTTTCCCATTAATAATTCTCCCCCAAAAAAGTATCAAAAAGTGCCTAAAGCCACATTCAAACCTCCCATCGTATCAAATCCCATCCACATTACCACAAAATCCCGCATCGTAAGTACATATATATACACATCCAAAAACCCCAAAACTTTCTCTCCACTCTCGTTCACTCTCATCATCTCGCACCGTTCAAAAACCATCTCTAAAAAAAAGCGCAAAAGCAAACCACGCGCGCTGTGTATTTATATATCCCATTACCCACAAAACTCGTGTGCAGCCCCAACGATGCATCAACTGTATACTTGCTACCTCCCCTATATACATATATATATACACATGGCTTCATAAAAGTTCGGGAAATAAGCCAGCGCTTTTGCTTCTTTTCTCACACGCGGGAAATCGATGCGAAAGTTCACAGGTGGTGTGTGGGTGGTATATAGTAGTAGCTTCCGCCTCGCGGCAGTTTCAACGTGCGGAATGTTTCCTCCGCATGCGCGCCCGCGCGTCCCGAATACGGTCCATTACCGCGTGTAACACTTGACGTGCGCGATTTCATATACGCGCGTGTATCTTAAATAGCTGGAGTGGTATATGTATATAGTATAGTAGCCGGAAGGTAATAGTGCGAGCTGTATGTGTATGACGTTGGGTTTGTAGTTGTAAGTACAAAAGGTGTATTATCGTGGTTTTCTTTTTGTTGAGGTTGAATGGAAGGTTCAGCGGTCGGGTTAGCTTTGAGGATTTTTCATAGTGATAAAATTTTATTTGAGGCGAAAATTGAGGTTTCGTATATAAATAAAGGAACATATATGGGATACGTGAAATATCTTGATTTGCGGTTTCTCACTCTATCGTTTTCCATATATGTAACATTGTTGACGAAGAAGTTACATTCGACGTTTGGCATGTGTACTCTGAGATATCAAAGTTAACGTTTACTTATAGAATAACTTCGTGGTCGGAACGCGTCTGCGAAGTTAATAGTTGATGAAAAAGCTGAACGTTTGAACTATAAACTTAAGTCGAACGATCCGGAACGAACCGATAAACGATGTTACAACTCTAACTTTGCACCCGCGCGCGTATATACTCTCAGATTGAAACTTCGAAAAATAAACTTCCGAGTCAGTGTTTATTTACGCCATTTAATCAATATATCGGTTTTAATTATACGACCGATGCGATGCGCATTAATGGATAGGTAACGAGATATTAATTTTAACTTTTGTTTAAATCTATGAAATTTTTTACATATTAGAGTCGGTAAGTAACCTACTTTAAGATTTAATGCGCGTTTCATGTACGCACATTTTTGTAGAAAACTAATGTATAATGAACTTTCATCTGTATACCTCGCAGCGAAAAAAAAGCTTTACAAAATAGTATATCGTTAATTTACCAAAACATTAAATTTAATCTACTATTCTGAGAAAAATAAAAATAAAAAAAAGGGTTTGACCTCCAAAAGTAATAATAGTAATAATTTGCTAAATGGCTACTTTTTATAATTTTTTCAACGTTAAAATTCAAGTGTAAAAACGGTCGATATACTGTTATTTCTTAAATTAGTTTAAAACGTTTTTCAATACTCTATACACTGTCAATCGATGAATAAACTAAAACAATCTATACAATTTATTAATTCTTTACCAATAACTCATAAAAAAAAGCTTTAACCGAACCTTTCACATAATTATCAGAAAAAAATGCCCCAATTCCATTTACAAATACCATCAACCCCAACCCCCAAAAAAGGAACCAGCCTCCGGAGACAAAAAAAGTCGAAATCCTCTTAATGACTCGAAAATCGCGACCTCTCAGTCATTCCTTACGCTCCAAAAGTTCTCCCTCTCTCTTTCCTTTCTACAAAGAAAAAAAAAACCCGAGAGACGACGACGACAAAAAGCAGAGAAAGCGAGTGAGTCCTGTCGAAGAGAAAGAACGCGCAAAGTAAAAAGGGCGCGTGAGAGAGAGAGAGAGAGAGAGAGAGAGAGGAAGCAAAGAAGGCGCGACATCGGCACACCACTCCAGTGTAAAGAAGAAGAAGAAGAAGCCACGTGAATTCCAGACCACTCGTAGTCGTCCATCCGGCGTTACTGACCTCCGCACGCCTCTCATCTAATGATCCCATCCCCCTCTTCGCGTAGTTTGCATAATGCTAATTGTCTCTTTAACAAAAGCTTGGCGAACCAGCTCTGACTTTAGACCCCCTCCCTCTCTCTCTCTTTCTCTCTCTCTCTTTCTCTCTTAGAGAATAGGTTTTTCTCTCTTGAGAGTCGTGCAGTCGTTTCCTTCGTCGTGTACCCACGAACCGACCTCCTTTACTACTACTACTACTACGCGTGCGGTCGTACGTACGTATATACGTGAGGCCCACGGTTTTTCGTTTTCCATTCATCTTCGCGCGCGCGCGCGCGCACATGCGGACGCGCGGCTGTAAAATGACTGCCGGCAGCTTAATTACACTCGTAGTTGCCGTTATGTTCACCTACCCTGATGGAGCAGTACTCTTCCTCTTCTTCTTCGTCTTCTTCTTCTTCTTCTTTTTCGGCACAGCTGTTGCGAGCTTTTGATGCGCGCTTGCGAGGTTTCGAGGTAGAAAGTGGAAGGGAGTGAGAGAAAGAGAGAGGGAACATCCCTCGGGGCATGTGCTGGCTAAGTTAATGGGCTAGGAAATATGTTTAGCGCGCGAGGTTTTTGCGCGAGTGGGTTATCAAATGGTTTGTGTGTTTCTTTTTTCTTTACCCGTTACCTGATGTGATGGGTATTTATGGTTGGTAATGCGGATTTGTTTTATGAAGGTTGTAGATGTTTATTTCGAAGTTGAAAATAGTGTTGGTGCGGTGTTTGGAAGGAAAGATTTTTTTTAATTTAATGATGGTAAATATTATATATTATAACAGATTTTTTTATTTATCTCATAATAATTATTGTACGATAGCATGGTATAAAATCAGTCAACTTTGTTGGTTATCATGTTAATTAAATTGAGGTATTGTACAATTATTTTAATTTTTCGTCGACAATAACAGCATAATTATGGTATGACGTACATTTAATTTAAAAATTAACAAACATCTTGCTATTGGTTGGTTAACATTTCTACTAGGATAATTATGATAATTATAGAGTAGTTTCCAATTAGCATATATTAATTAGATTTTGCATTTTTTTACATTTTATTAAAGTAATTTTATGACAGTTATTATATATATATATGAATCGAACAAGCTTAGCAGAATAATTTCAAAAGAATTATACATACTGTAAAAAGCATAAAAAGCATGTATAGCAAAGTCTTACTAGCAAGAGAAACTTCTAAAATGACTTTGACGCCACGAAGTTGGTACTTCATTCTCAACATTTTTCATGCCATCTCTAAGCTTAAAAGAGGATTATTTTATGAAAAGCTACTTTCCTCTATTTCTCATCTCTAATAGAATAATGTATTTCAGGATTAAATTAATTAAGCCCATCAAGCAACACTAATTGTGTGTAATTGATACTTTACCCCAAGTAATATCAAAGTTTCCGCGTTTACTATTACAATATAAATTCATGCACGAATGAATGTATCACCTTTCCATTTCATACGCATCCTTACCAAAACTACTAGACATACCTTCGTATATATACAAAGCCTCAATATACGTTCCATTATATACCCGAATTTAATCAAAATCATTTCCGGTCCAGCAATATATCTCATCCAATCAATATCATTTTTACCACCATAGATATATAATCCTCACCTCTCCCAAAATAATTCTCACTCCTGTTCTCTCCCTCTCTCTCTTGCACTCAATAGCGTCGCGCCGCCTGTTAATTAACCTCTACGCGAGACGGCTCATTCCCACATTCACTCACGTCGTCATATAATCAACGTATACCCAACGTACTGCGACATTCATCCTCTACGCACGTTTACTATACGTATTATAGGTATACATATATGTACTATGAGTATATATCCACTTCCGTATATAGACACGCGTCGCTGGGTTTTAAAGTTATTTCTCTGACTTTCAGAACCGACGGCGCGTGCGGTGGGCCGATAAAATTTATAGCGAGGTTCGTCTCGCTCGTTCTAAAAGCGTATAGATCAAAGAGGGAGAAAGAGAGAGTAGGAACGGTAAGTGTAACTTATCCCGTATACGAGTAGGGTTATTTTCTAGAAGTAGTTGTGGTTGTTAGCTGGTCGGTAATTAGAGACGTCAGGGTGGATTAGCTGCAGTTTTCACGCCACTTGCTGGAGAGGGTATATATAAGAAAAAGAGGATACGGTTCCGGTTGGATGTGGAAGGTTTGATAGGGTCTAATTCGATGGGTTACGGGTTTTAGAGGGATGGAGAGTGATGATTTCCGGTGAGGATATGGTGTGGTTACGAGGGATGCCTTCATTCGTTTAATTCGTTTAGGTACGGTTGTATGAGCCCTTGGAATTGTTTATATAAGAATTTAAAATGGTCGCGTGGTTTTATTTGTTTTGATTCATTTAATGAAATTGTTAAGGACGAATGCAGGTATTTGTTGAATTAATGTATTTATTCATTTTGAAATTAGTACAATGATAAACACCTGACAAACATTTTATTTAATATAGGTTTTCTTAATTTATTTTAATTAAATTTACCGGGTCGCACATTGTATTCTACATATATATATGTATACGTTTCACGTGAAATTTAAATGAAAATTTCCGTTGCACATTACGTGTAAATTTTAACGTTATATATACCGATATGTACACAAAAATTAATGCAAGCGAATATTTCTCGCGTTAATATTATCGACTTGTAATTTTTTTTAATTATTTTAATTGTTCATGTATCTTTAATTTTGTCACGAAATATTTGATATTAAAATGTTGATCCATACATTAAATGTGTATAATATCGTCCTAAAAATTCTTGAAAAATTTTTCACGATATATATATACTTGGAAGTCCATTTACTCTTTAAACAAGGCACATATAACGAATGGAAAAGCCTCGCGAGCTTAATCATTCATTCTTATATATATATGGTTAATTTGAAAGTATAATTTTATTGATTGAGTAAATGCGGATATCCGCGTGAACGAGAGAAACCTCACGACGACACTTTCCTCCATCGATGGTTGCGATGCTGATGTCCTTTTGAAAATATTCGACTTTCCCTGCGTGATTTATAGCGTGACATACGTTCTTAAAGCGTCGTCTATCGTATACAAAGTATGTATATCTCCCTCCCTCTCACTCTTTTAACCCTCACAGCCATTTTTACCTAATACCTACACTGAAAAAAAAATTTCTTAAATTCAAATAAATCTATTTATTTGAATTACATTTAGTCAGTTTAGATAAATAGGTTCTTGAAATAAGTAATCAATATTTAAGTTAAA
>JAYJLV010087002.1:0-13562 GCA_036873485.1 Torymus texanus | reverse complement strand
CAATATTTAAAGAAATGATTAATACAGTCATTTAATAAAATTTTAACAGTAGCGGCTTAGCTAATCTTTTAAAATTGTAAATCGATACAATTTCAGATAAATTGATTTTTAAAGAATTCCAATTCCTGCGCAATCTGAAAATAGGCCCATTAAATGAAGAAGCAAGTTTAGAATTCTCTTCTATCAGTTCTCTATAATGCCTAACTGGGTAAGGTTGTACTCGTAGTACAAATAAATCTAATAGCGATGGGTGCTTATCTGTGGATGATAAAAATTTGTACATAAAAATGGATTTATTGTAGCGATGAGTAGAATGGATAGTAAATAAACCAAGTTATGGAAATTTTTTTATGAATTTCCACATATACATTAAATTTCAGACAATAACTTTTGTAACAACAATTTTGAAATAAATTTGTTGTAATCTAAGGTAAGAGCTGATGTAAAAAAGTACGGATATAGTATTCATATGATTCGATATAGACACGTGTTTGCTCAAGTTTGATCGTGAAATTAAATTGTATGATAAATATATTCATTTGAAAGAAAAGTTTATTTTTGTCAAATATTATTGAACAATTTATTAATATTTATATGATATTTATAAAACCAAGAACCTGTTCACAAAAAAATGTATTTTTTATAGTTAGAGAGCTTTATGTATATATACGTGATGATATACTGATTAATGAATCGCACACATGATATTGTAATGTTACCGAATGAGTACATTTAGTCGAAATATGTCTAAATTCCATTGAATTACCCGATCACAAAATTTTGAGAATTTTATCTTGAAACAAAAAAAAAGTTGTAATAATATTCTCTAGAAAGACTTGCATTTCGATTGATGCAAAATTTACTTTGTAACTTCGGAAAAGATGTTTATTTATAATATAAATAGACACGTGTTTTGACGTTTCTTTTTTTAATGGTATTAGAGATGAGGGCTGAAGTTATGTATGTAATTTATTTACTGATTTTGGATTATATACATAAGTTGGGAACAAATGAAGATATTTCAACCAAATGAATTTCAAATTGAAGATCTTACTTTCAAATGGCCATTTACTTAACAAATAAAAGCCTTATTCCCGCGGTGTTTCACGAAAATCTAGAATCCACATTTCTAAGGTTCTCATCCTTCTTAAATTCAAAAACAAAGATAGTGACAATAAAATTGTTTACATCGATCGGCTAAACATTGTCAACGGTCTAAATTCTCATCAACCCCAAAAGTTTTATTCCAGAAATCGCAAGTACACATTTTCACGTACCAACAATCCCAACATCAAAGCCACACCGTGCACTTGCCCCCATTACCGTGCCTCCACATATACATATATACATTCCCTCTGTGTCCAATATATTACACGAATATATACACACAATGCGCCATCACAATATTCGCGCACCAATTATTCCTTCGTGCACGCGCCCACCCATATAATCACATCTCTCTCCAATATAAGCATCATGCTCGCTTCGGGTCATCGTCATCCGAGCCTATCGAATCCAAGGCTCCTTTTTAATACACTACTCCTCCTCTATCTATACAAACTTCTACGTATGTATAACATATCGATGGCCCAATTACTCGCGCCACTATATAATATACTACTCTTGCTCAAATCATTTGTAAAGCACAGCGCACGAGCTGTGCCATTATTATTGCGTCAGCCGCCCTTTCGTCGATCGTCGGTTAACACAAAGCGTTGCATTCATCGCCATCGAGAAATAGACGCTTTTTCTAATGTACATATATATATACGTGAGCTTGTATATATATGTTTGGAAGGAGAGAGCTTGCGAATTGACTGTGAGAGAATCGTTCGTAGTGGAATATATATAGAAGTATATAGGAGCGATCGGTTGGAATGGCTCAAGTGGACTTTTTTTTTGTGTTTGAGAGTATAGAGACGGTTGGTAAAGGGGTTTTTTAGATGGATTAGATCAATATTGGATAACGGCGAAAGTTGTGCAAATATAGAGTGAGTTATTGGGTTTAAATACGAGGTCGCGAGTATCGAGCTAATTCAATATTTATAGTGAAATGAATAAGTATTGAATCAAGTCGTTAAAATTTATGAGATTTTTTGAGGTTTTTTCAATTTTATATTTGTATAGGGGTGTATAGGCAAACTGCATTGATTTTGGTTTTAATCAGCTTGATTACATTGAAAACGAGATGGAATTATTCTTACCGAAAAATGCTTCTTTTATTTTCTATCTCTTTCTTTCACTCTCTAAAAATAAATTTCTTAAAATCCGACAGTAACATAAAACAATTAGAATGTACTAATTCTGTAATAAATTTGCACTTAATTACTAAAGTTTAATAGATTTTTCACTGGTAAATAATAATATTCAAATTAATTTATATAGCAGCAACTCGACTTTTCATTATGATTTTTAAAGATGAGGAGCCAATTATTTTGATAAATTTTGGCGCACTTTAGAAGCAATATACTTCTAGCTATTATATGTAAACTATTTAAAATATGTGTATTATATTACCATATTCAGAAAAATGCATTCCAATAAAACAATATGTTTTTCGTTTTAATGTTTTTCTTTTCAGGAATATATACTTAATTATTTTCAAATTATTTTCAATTTAGACTATATTCTTGTGGCTTCCATGAATAACGATATAAGTGAAAAATTTTTGAAAACCGATTTTATGCGATTTTTAAGGTGCACTCATTTTCGCGCATGCGCACAAGGAAAACACTATAAGTGCATATTTTTCAAAATTTTCCCGGAATAACCATATATCTCCATCTTTTTAAAATAATTCCCGGAAAAACACTATAACTGCACTTGTTTTAAAAATAATTCCCGGAAAAACCATATAACTCTACTTTTTTAAATAAATGAGTTATTCATCAATTATCTAATTATTTTATCCAATCATCTTTTTATCTTATCTTTTTACATTCTAAAACATTCTTTACCTTTTACCCTTATTTTTTCATCCTTATTAATTCATGGAAAAACAATACAAGTGCTTTATTGAGACTAGTAAAACCATATAACTCCACTAAAATTTTTTTCTCATTCCCGGAATAACCATATAAGTGAAACTTGATTTTTGATACATGATCACTAATTGGTTCAGTAACTATGGTAAAAAATGTGTCATTTAGATATGAAATCATATATGCAGTGCTGTATTCAATCCCCTTTGTCTTGATTTTAAACACCGATGCGAAACTAAAAACTCAATTTTCTCGAAATCGTTTAAAGTGCAGATATATGGTTATTCCGGGAAGCCACAGATTCTAATCTCGGTAAATCTGATGCACTACCTATATTAAAAAAAAACGTTTGCATACATATCCAACACCGGCTTCAATTCGCTTTTAATTCATGTTTGATTATGAATTAGAAGTTCAAACGTTTTCAAGTAGAGCGGAGCGCATTCTACCATAAAAATGCAGTAAAAGTAAGATTAGGTACAGACTGTAATAGACCACCACGGATCGTCTAAAACGAGAAATCTTCCATTTCACCATATACATATATACGCGTGCATTAATAAACACGCGGCATATGCGACGTACGACTGTTTGACTAGCGCGACGGGAAAATAAGCAATGGCGTCACGTAAGTATATACGCGAACTCCGTTAATAGAATAGACGCGAATAGAGTTGGTGTCGAAACATGGGAGGATCGTACTCTCACAATTGGATATGTTGAATTTCCTGATTTTATACACACTGATTTCGTTTTGAAATCTTCAAAGTTGCTTACATTTAAAAAACAGTATAATTTATTTGATCTCAGATTTCTTAGAAATTAAATCATATAATAGAAGTATAACATACTTATACGTATATTATATAATATTAGTGTGAAAAGTGCACTATTAAATTATAACAATTCGTTGTAAATAAAAAAATGCTCTCTTGAATTTAATATTGAAGTGAGATTACGAAGAAAGGAATAAAAAATGTAGGAAAGCATGTCTGACAATTCTGTCAATTAGCTTCTATTCTGTTAATGATACAGTCCTCCAGTATTGCAATTTAAAATTAATCCAAGGTGATACGAATATGTGTTACAATTGAGAAATGACGCATATCGCATGTTTTACTGATTTTCAGCCATAAAAATTGTTATCTTATTTGAGTTCTCTATAATAAAAAATTTATAATAAGTTATTCGATTTTTATAAATATTTATATTATTAACATTTGTATTGAAAATATACCAGAATATTTGAGGACGACTTACAAGAAACCGAAACTATTGTAAATCAAACAAATAAAGAAATTAGTGCGGTCGTAGGTCTACAAAAGCGTAATAATGGGAACGTAAGTAAGTGCATATAATGGGTACAATTATTCTCTATATAAAAAAGTCATGACCGGATGTTGTGAAGCCAAGATAAACGTTATGTGATTGGTTCATTTAGTGCATACGTCTAATCCCTATATAAAAAAGTCATGACCGGATGTTGTGAAGCCAAGATAAACGTTATGTGATTGGTTCATTTAGTGCATACGTCTAATCCCTATATAAAAAAGTCATGACCGGATGTTGTGAAGCCAAGATAAACGTTATGTGATTGGTTCATTTAGTGCATACGTCTAACCAGGAAGTCGAAACGTCTTCCAGGTTAGGGCGCGCAACGCGCGCTGTTCAAATCTCTAGTTTATTAAATTAACGATGCATTTTGGAAATCGCCAATGATGAATTGAAGTTGACGCTCAATATTTTCTATAATATTATTGTAACAATAAGATTTATTAGCCATGCCGAATATAGAAAAATTGTTTATAGAAATAATATAATGAATAAAATATTTTTAAAAAATTCCAATGCTTATATCGTAGTTTAATTATTCTAAATATACCTATCTACTTTTATAATGGCTTATTAGATTAATTACTTTACCATTGTAAACTTACGTAGTTTCATCTTTTAATAAAATCGTAAATATTTTTTTGTTTTGATTAGCTCTTAACAGTAATGTGTTTTGGTTGAAATAATCGATTTACTGACGACTGTTAATTCGAGCAAAATCTAATGAGTAACGTCAATAAACAGCCAAAAATATTAATTATGTGAAAAATGTGAATCTACGTATTTCCTTGCGCAACACCAACATTTATTTCGAAGGACGTTATTTCGAAGAAGTTTGTGCAAAGTAAATTCTATTGGTGAATTTATATTTGCAAAACATTCAACTAACATGTACAAAAATAATTTAAATATTGCTGTATTAAATTTTATTTTAAGTACATATAATTGCTATTTATGATAAAAAACAACTGATAACGTACACTTTTTAATAAATAAAAGAGTGGCAGTGTTTTTAATATTATTGGAATCAAAGCTGGATGGTAAAAACTTTAAAATAAACTTTGGAAAATATTTACTACTGTCAACTATCACTATTTTCAGTATTTTTAAAGAATCACAATGATTTCCGATTCAGTAGTTACAGATAGAATCGGTAAGCCAACTAAATTTCCAAATTGGTCTTTTATAATATTCTATACGGTTTAAGGGCACAATTTATTTTTAAATTGTAATTTATAATATTACGTATAACTATACATAAAGAATATGTAAATAAGATAAATTTTCAGAACAATGTCCATTCAGTTACTTTTCTCTGCTAACAAACAACTATGATAAAATAATCAAACAATTATATTCGAAATATTTTTTTACATTGTTTGTATATCCTTTAAACAAAACAAAAGTAACTATTTGTATCAATCATCGCGTATTTTTCCACATGTAATGTTGCAATCGTGAACTAAATATCTCAAAACCTGCGAAAATGAAGAATGTTTTAATAATTAAGCAAGTCAAACATGCGACGACAAATGAATCTAAATTCTTTATACTTTCATCACAATATATAAGCAATCGATGCAGCCACCGAAAGATGCAGTTGCAAATCCCAAGGTAACCAATATAGCATTATGGCATATCGCACGATATTTTTTGCTCTCTATCTCACACACAGTATTTTGTCACCTATCATTAACATATTTTTACCGCTAAATAAAGAAGTTGTTCACGTGTCTGATCTTAAGCAGTTGGATACATTGGACAGAAAATTGTATCATCCTATTATTGACTTTGTAAGGATTAAAAGTATTTTCTTCTTTTTTTAACAAAACGTAATTACCAAAATTATTTATAGACAATCCTCGTTCAGCGCCATGGTTACACTGCCGAAGAACATATTGTAAAAACTAACGATGGGAATATCTTGAAATTACACCGTATTTCAGGCAACTCGCGAAATCCAAAATCAGATGGGAAGCCAGTTGTATATTTACAGCACGGATTGCTTCAATCATCCGATAGTTTCGTTATGATTGGACCGGACACTGATCTTGGTAGCGATTAATAAAAGTTATTCATAAGTATTTTTTTTTTCAAATTTTGTAATCTATTAATTTTGGTTTCAAGCATTTCAACTTGTAAACGCGGGATATGATGTTTGGCTAGGCAATGTTCGTGGGAACGCGTATTCGAGAAATCATGCTTCAAAATCTCCGAATAATGAAGATTTTTGGGATTTTAGGTTTGTTGTAGAGTTATTTAACGTAGCTTAAAATATTATACTTACTCGTACAAGTGTAATGTATATACAAAACGTTTTAGTTTTCACGAGATGGCTATTTATGATCTACCAGCAATGATAGACCGAGTTCTCGAAGTGACGAAGGCAGAAAAATTGACTTATTACGGATTCTCGATGGGAACGACTCTTAGTTACATTATGCTGTCAAGTCTACCACATTACAACGACAAGATGAATCTAGTTTACAGCCTTGCACCTGTTGCCTTTTGGAACAATGATTTTCGAAAAGCTGCTAAGGCCCTTGAGAAAATTGCTAAAGTGTTAGAGGTAAATTAATCACTGAAGAATATATCAACATTCACAAGATTATTAAATATTACGTATAGAACTTATTAGGCTTTATGTTGTTAATTTCTTCCAGGAATTCACGAGATATTTCAAGATGTACGGTGTGATGCCTCAAAGTGCTATTGGTGCAAGCATGAGTGCAAAATATTGCAGTGATGCTAACTTTATTTTGCAACCTATATGTTCTGTCATTTTTTGTACAATTTTCCCAGCAGATAATGGTAAATTTAATAAGGTAAATAGATAGAAATATCTTATAGCAACTAGAATAATAAACCTTTATGAAAAAAATCCTGCAGTAACTGCTGCAGAATGTCTGCAGGACTTTCTGCATAATTTCTACATAGTTTTTGAAGAATATCTACAGAATTTCTGTTGAGCCTCATGCAGAAATTATGCAGTAATTCTGCAGAATTTTTTCATAAGGAAAATGCATTGAGCTATCACAATAATTGTGTATTTTTTACAGACTGCTCTACCGACAATTCTTGCCCACAATCCTGCCGGAACATCAAGAAGAGTATTATTACATTATCATCAAAATATTAAAGAAGGTAAATTATAACGTATTTTATCATTTTTATGATCCAATTTTAACCCAAGAATAATTTTTTTCTCAATTTAGCATCATAAATGTGTTTTTTATTTTAAATTATTTATTTGTCACAGGTATGTTGAGACCGTACGATTATGGGGAGGAGGAAAACCTTAAGAAATATGGATTAAAACTTCCACCAATTTACAATTTGACAAATATCCAAGCGCCTGTCATTCTATGGTATGGAAGGGGCGACGATCTTGTAAACTTTGAGGTAAATGTCGGATAAAAACAGTATTTTATTAATTTACCAGGTACACTATATAATACGTTAATAAAATTATGTAGATAACACAATTGTTGTATTTTTTTCTAGGATATTGGAGAACTTCAAAAGAAATTACCAAACGTTTTGTCTTCAAATGCCGTAGCTTACGAAAAATTCAATCATATTGATTTTTTGTGGGCTCCTGATGCAAAGAAACTCGTTTATGATCACATAGTCCAGAGAGAAATAGTTTAGTATGCATTAATGCAAAAAAACTTTGTGTGACAATTGGAGCAAGTGCAATTGATCTGCATTTAGTGTTTGTGTATGCGTGTGTGAAATGAAAGTATTTATAAGGTAAACTTTAAAGATTGTTACAGGCATATTTTAAATAGTCATAGTTATAGTTGTAAGGAGAATAATTTATTGGTACAGTTCCTATTAAGCGATAAATATAATTATAATATAGTATACTTACGCAATCTATTGGAGATTATGCCTATATTTTCGTATGTGGTACACTTTTGCTTTGTATAGTATAAAAATCATAAACACAGATTTGTATAATCTTTATATATTATAGAAATAAAGAGACTTATACTACTATCTATTAGCGGCATATATATTATTATCCAGATCACTATAATACGCAATCATTACATAATTGCACTATATTGCTTCATAAGTGTTGTGTAATATTTATAATTAAGAATAATGTTCCATTGAAATAAATTAATAATCGATTAAAAGCAGCAATTAAAATGTTATTATGTTTATAATATATAGTATATGAATATTTTCAATCTGTACATCAATACACAAAGGTGTGCTAATAACCGATTTATCACAAATAAATTGATTTTATAGTAAATTCGATACATTTTGACCAAAGACAAAAAAAACTTTTGAATAATAAACTATATTGTTTTAGAAGCTTAATGAGATTTAAATAGTTAAATATCCGTTTTTTTGTATATATAAGATCGTAAACGAACCTGTGAACTAAAGTATACATACCATAGTATTTAACGAAATACAAACTTATAACAATGAATGACGCAGCCCAAGGTGAATTGATAAACTCTTTTTTCAAATTATTTATCAGCTTATAAAGTAAATTTCTAACGAAATATTATTTTTCAGCTTTGTCATTTCTTCAACCAAAAGAACATGTGTTACTTTCAATATTTACCGCCCTATCATTAGCTAGTGCAATTCTATATCCCATAGCAAATTTATTTTTTCCTCTTGACAAAGATATTCTTCTGGTCTCGAACTTTTCCAATCTCAATGTAGGGAATAATACGCACTACGCGGTTCCCGATTTTGTAAGTATTAAATGAACAAAAAGGAAATATACGTTTAATATCAATAGATTGCTGTTTATAATTTCAATTTTATTGGAAGATCGCATTAGTGGAACAACATGGATATACAGCGGAACAACATACTGTCAAGACGGATGATGGATATCTTTTGGGAACACATCGCATCAGTGGAAGTTCATCAAATCCGAAAAAACATGGAAAACCCGTTGCATATTTACAACACGGACTTATTCAGTCATCTGATAGTTTCGTCCTTATAGGACCTGACAGTGATCTTGGTACTGGCTTCAATTAGTCAAATATTTATATTTATTTATCTTTTATGTACAGAATTCAGCTTACTGCACTAATAAATCAATCATATTTTAATCGAGTAGGTTAGAGTAGATATATTTATATTTTATTTTGTATTTTTTTAGCATTTCAATTGGTTAACGCTGGATATGACGTATGGCTCGGAAACTCTCGTGGAAATACATATTCGAGACGCCACGTTTCAAAGTCTCCCGAGTGGTCAGATTTTTGGGATTTCAGGTTGGTTCGAACAAATTGTAATCCTCTCTTAAACGTGTTAATTTGTATCTTAATATAACATATACCTTCTCTATTACATTAGTTTCCACGAAATCGCCTTAAACGATCTACCAGCGAACATCGACTACATCCTCAAGGTAACAAGACAAAGAGACCTAACATATTACGGTTTTTCGATGGGAACAACCATGAGTTACATCCTCTTATCGTCGAAGCCAGAATATAATCAAAAGATGCAGATAGTCTACAGTTTAGCGCCAGTAGCTTACTGGAAACACGAATACAGAAACCTCGTATCTGCACTTGATGATGCTTCCGACTTCATCAAGGTACGCCGTTATACTTTTCATGAATGAACTAAAAGTAACATATGCTGTGCTTCACTTTTAGGGTTACCTTAAATATAAGAATGTAAATGAGATATTACCGCAAACTGCCGTGAACGCGTATGTGGGTGAAGAATACTGTAGCAAAAAGAATGTTATTCTGCAACCGATATGTGCTGCTTTTATTGCCAACTTTTTCTCGGTAGATATCGCTAATATGAACATGGTAAGCGGCGAATAAGATATATTTATTTAAAGAAATATAATTTAATTAGATTATTGTTAGTTTCTAATGGTTTTGTTCATTTTTCTAGACTGCTCTGCCGAAAATGATAGCGCACAATCTTGCTGGTGCTTCCAGAATTACAATACTACATTTTCATCAACTCATTAAAGATGGTAAGTTTCATTGAAAATGTTGATATATCGATGGAATTTTTTTAATGTATTATAAATACGTTTAGGCGAGTTTCGACCTTACGATTATGGTAGTATGATAAATCGGAGGAAATACGGACAGGCAAAACCACCAATTTATAATCTGACAAATATCCAAGCACCTGTGATTTTGTGGTACGGCAATGGCGATGATATTGTGAATCCTGAGGTATGCACTTTAAAATAATCGAAATTCCTAAATAAAAGGTTATAAATGCTAGTTTAATTTTTATTTTATTTATTTATTTATTTATTTTTTTTTATATAAAAGCACTTGTCATAATGATTTTAATTTCTCTGATTTTACTAGGATGTGGCAGAATTAGCAAAACAATTACCAAACGTCGTTTCTTCAAATGCTGTTGCTTATGATAATTTTAAACATATGGATTTCTTATGGTCAATCGATGTAAAAAGTCTTGTTTATGACCATATTATTAGAAAATTAGTTAATAATGCAGCAATTAATCTATAAAATATATAAAATTTGTATGTATTTTATTTGTTTATAATATTATAAATCTAGTTACAATGTAACAATTTACAATTTTTTGTAAAGTATTTATTTAATTTTACGCATTATTTCTATATGATAATTGTATATGTATTAGTCATTTTTTGTAAATGCAATATCATTTAGTTCCTTCTACTGAATAAAGACAATTAAATAAATTCTCAATTTTTCAATTGCTAGATTAGATAAATTCTTAATTTCTAGATTAGCAGCAATAATTTATTCTATGCCTACAACTTAAATATGAACTTTTATCAAACTTCATCATAGATTATTCATCGTAGTCTCTGTACATTATTAATTTATAACTTAACATGAAATAATACGAAGAAACCATTTTTATTTTTATTAATAATACGTCACATATTAAAGAAAAAGTAAAAATGATTGATGGAATAATTTATACGCTGTATCATACGTTTATGCATATAAGCTTATAACGTTACAATTTTCAATTAATAAATCGCACAAAATTATATAAAATTGATTTATACAAAAATTTTGTTTTTTTTTCTTAACAAAAATATCGAATAATATGTAATTAAAAATACACAACAACATAATTAAAAATATATTGTAAAATCTACAATCACAGCAAACGAATACTATATATTATTATGTACATTTAAGCGTAGTGTAAAAATTGTTACACTTTTTTCACGATGTTGTCGTACACTAGTTGTTTCGCATCCATGGCCCAAAGAAAGTCGATATGATTGAAGTTAGGGTTCTTCACGCGGTTCACAGACACAAGGTTCGGCAATTGCTTCGCGAGATGCAGAGTGTCCTGAAAAGCATAATTTCGTTGAAAATGTTAACCATGAATTAACTACTTTTTAGCTAACTTTATAGTTAACAACAAAATACAGCAAAAATACGTATCGTAGAATATATCGTGTGCAGTTTATAGAGTTTGTCTATACTAGATCGTATAAACTTACTAATAATTTTGGTTAATTGAAATCAGACGGAAAAGGCTAATAAGAATAGGAAGAAAATCGAGTTTGGATTGTAATGGCGCACTTAATTTCGAACCTAACAATTCAGTTATTCTTAATTTAATATAATTATTTTCTCCGATATGGTAGAGAAATCCTTCCTTTCAATACTAAATTTGTGAAAACTTAACAAAAAAATCAATATCTTGAAAGCCTTAGCAATTCTCAGCTATAGAAATCAGTTAATTTACAACTAATACCTCTCAAAGTTTGTCTAAAAATTAACTCATTTTCAGTTAGATTATAGGTATAAGAGAGTAGCTTATTTATAACTAAAAAATCTCGTTAATTTATAATAGCTCAGGCAGACAAGCTGGTTAATTTTCTATCAGGGTTACTTCTCAACGCACGAGTTATTTTCCGCAAAACCGATTATAAAATTTATTTATTCACCTCTTCATTGACAAGATCGTCGTGCGCTCCATACCACAT
Source organism: Torymus texanus (assembly GCA_036873485.1). NCBI lineage: Eukaryota > Metazoa > Arthropoda > Insecta > Hymenoptera > Torymidae > Torymus > Torymus texanus. The sequence continues at coordinate 1,283 of JAYJLV010087002.1, read as the reverse complement.
GATGACAGGTGCTCTAACATTTGTTAAATTATAAACTGGTGGTATCTTCTGACCATATTTTTTCTTGTTCTTGTACGGTCCGTAATCGTATCCTTGAAAACTGTCTGCATATTATAATAATAAAAAGCAAAAATATTAAAAAAGAAATACTTAACAACAAATATTATATGGTACTCTATAAACTTACGATACACTGAATTCTGTTCATAATGAAAGATAACGTATTTCGAAATACCCGCAGGATTGTGAGCTAAGATCGTTGGAAGCGCTGTCTACAATAAAAAAAAATGTTTATATAAGAAAAAATTATATACTAATCAGTTTCGTCGTCAACTTACCCTGTTAAGTTGACTAAGATTTAATGAGAATCCCTGAGCTGCGGCGAAAGCGCATATCGGCTGCATGAAAGTGTTCCTATCCGTACAGTACTTCTCACCTAAGTACGCTGTCACAGCAGTTAATGGGAGAAGTTGATTTGCGTTGAAGTAGTCAAAGAATGACTATAACCGAAATTCAAACAATTAATTTTTCCCTTCTATAACACATGTAAAAATGAAGAGAAAAATCTTTCGTTCACCTTAATTAGATCAATAGACACGTGGATCGCGTATGCCACCTTTCGTAGATCATGATCCCAGAAGGCGGCAGGTGCAAGGCTATAGACGAGATTGATCTTCTTGTTGTATTCAGGCCGCATCGCTAGCATAACGTAACTTATCGTTGTGCCCATGGAGAAACCATAATAAGTTAAGTCCTTTTGTTTTGTTATCAGTAAGATATAGTCGATTATTGCCGGCATGTCGTGCAGAGCCATCTCGTGAAAACTAAAAAAAAAAAAGAATTCAATTGAATCGAAAAGAAAAAAAATAAATAACAGAAACATATGTTAGTTCAGAATTTCATTGGTATGTGGTTGAAGAAATTTTTACAAGTGTACTTTCTATGATAATTATAATATCTATCAAGGTTCAAACAATACGGGTTGATTGACAAAACATGATTGATCTACAATGCAATTTTAAAAGATCGATCATGTGGTAATAAAAAAACATATTGCGTCAATGATTCAGCAAACACAAGTTATTCTTCTCTTTCAAATGAAAACGAAAATAACGCGCGGAATATTTCATCGATTATATTCACTTATGTATGTTAAGATATACTGAGGTGACTTACTCTCTAAAGTAACATAAGTGGAATTTTAATTTTTTTTGTAAGTGAATGATTTTTCCACTTGCAAATAAGTGAAATTTTAACTTTTTTGTAAGTGAATGATTTTTCCA